>PVIH01010054.1:0-29316 GCA_004025045.1 Sigmodon hispidus
CAGAGTGGAAGAAGGGACAGGAAAAGGAAGGAAGGAGGAGAAAGGACGGAAGGGAAGAGGAAGACAATGGGAGAGAAGATGAGGAGGGAGAAGGGTGGGAGAGAGGGAAGGGGGCAGAGAGGAAAGAGCATGGGGAGAAGAGCAAGGGGCGGAAGCGTGGGGAGGGATTGTCCCGGAAATGAGAAGGGGAGGGTGGGAAGAGGGAGGGAAGGAAAAATCCTCGAGCCAGGATGGTCGGGAACAGGGAACTTCAGTGGAGATAATGTCTCCATCAAGTTGGCTCTTAGGGAAATCTGCAGGACCAAGGAAGGATCAGGAGGGGGGAGGGAGAGAGGGAAGGAAATGAGAATAAAATGCCCAGAAAACACAGAAACGTGAAAAAAATTAGTTCCAAATATACATGTTTCTTCCACTTGAAATGAGGAGGAAAGTGCAGCCCAGGACATGGGGTTGACGGCTGAGTCTCAGGCAGGTCTTCATGGTGGAGAGCCTTCAACTTTTCCCCTCACTGGTTAGGTAGAGACAAAAATGAAACCAAGTGTTGTTCCTTTGCTTAATGAGCCAGCACAAGGCTACTTCCTTGAAAATAAAGTGAGGATGTGCTGGAAGGTGATTGGAGTTGCGGGGTAAAGACTTGTTGAAGTAACAACAGGAGATCCATCCCCAGTGTCCGGGTAAAAGGAACACGCCAACCCGGCACACATTCTGGGACATATGCTCCCCACATCCACACCATTCTTTTTTGTTCTGTTTTGGGTTTTGAGACAGGGTTTCTCTGTGTAACAGCCCTGACTGTCCTGGAACTCACTCTGTAGAACCAGGCTGGCTTCAAACTCACAGAGATCTATCGGTCTGCCTCTATCTCTGCCTCTCTCTCTGATGGGATTAAAGGCATGCACCAATACCAACAGAGTGAATACTTTCAAAGTGCAGATGCCCTGCTAAACCTTAAGAATGAGAGAAAGGTGTCAGCCACATGAGTAAAGAAAAAGACCTTCAAGGCAAGGAGCAGCACCTGTGAAACCATGAAGGCCAGGAGCCCAAGAAGCCTCAGCAGTGCAGCCCTGCCCGCAAAGCCCAGAGCACGTAGTTAGCACTTGAGACTGGGCCCAGGGGAGGGTTTCCTGACCTTGCTTTCCCATGTCCATCTGTGTGATGGTCCTCCCTTGTACCAGAACCTGCTAGTGAGATCCAAACTGGCAACTACTGATTTTTTCACATGCCCAGCAACTATGGAAGAATCCCCTTCTCAGCCCTGCCATAACCAGAGGCTTGGTAATGTTAAGTCAGTCTTTATTTTTATCCTAAAATAGCCAATACCAGCTAGGAAGGGTGGCTCAGACTTGAGAGGCTGAGGCAGGAGGATTGCTGTGAATTTGACATTATCCTGGGTTACACAGTACCAGGCCACTCAGGACAGGTTAAAACAAATTAAGCTAACTAGCCTGGGCTAGCGTGAGAAAAAAAAAAGAAGAACAGGCTAGCAGGGTTCAGGTTTACCCAAATTCAATGTAGGGAGCAGGAGAATTTGAGAAAACAAGAATTTTCCCAGCAGGCTTCTGCATCTTCTGATTGGCCAGATTGTGTCATATGATCAAAGTCTGCAGAGGAAGTGAGTGATGGCTTTTCAAGCCTGTATAGCAAACAGTGGCAACAGGGAATGCTAGCTGAATCATGCAACTGTGTCATCTACAATGCTGCTGTGGGTAGAAACCCACAGGGAAAATACTTTCAAAGTGCCTGCAAGATTATCAGAGAGAAGAAACTGAAACACATCAAATAACATAAAACACATTTTCAAAGATGAAGGACTTTTCATGCAGGTGACTTTTGCTCACCTTGGGGCAGGACCTTGGCAGATCATTTTTTCTAACTTCTGGAATGACACTTCAATTCTCTGACAAATCCAACAAAGTCATCAATTCCAACCTCCAATCTCCTTCATAGATCACCTCTCCTTGCTCTGGGCATCTCTACCCTGAAAGGAGACAGCTGTGTCTCCTCCCCCCCCCCCCCCCCCCCCCCCCCCCCCCCCCCCCCCCCCCCCCCCCCCCCCCCCCCCCCCCCCCCCCCCCCCCCCCCCACCCTCCCCCAGGGCCAGAGCCAGAGAGCTGGGGAAGGAAGGATAAGGCTGCCCCTGCCTGGCCAAGATCCATAATGTTAAAATAAACCCTGGGGATAAACACTGTGGGGGAAGTACCAGAAAATATCCACACCGATTATGCTACTCTGATATGCATGTCATCTGTGAAAAGGACCAAGTGCAGTGAGAACACCTATTAAAAAAGCACTAAGATGATGTTGGTGACTTTGGAAACATGTCTTGCCCAAGGTCAAGGGCAAGAGAATGACTTCTCCACAAAAGGAAATTATGAATAGCTACTCAGGTTCATTCAACTTAATTAGCCTCATTATGTAACCTCCGCTTAAAGTACATAAAATTGAGATGACAATCATACTAGAATCCCACTCAGTACAAATTTGTGGCTCAAAATATCAAATTTTCAGCCTGCTTCAAGTT
Organism: Sigmodon hispidus; assembly: GCA_004025045.1. Taxonomy (NCBI): domain Eukaryota; kingdom Metazoa; phylum Chordata; class Mammalia; order Rodentia; family Cricetidae; genus Sigmodon; species Sigmodon hispidus. The sequence continues at coordinate 2,522 of PVIH01010054.1, forward strand.
TCTTTATGAATATTAAGTTTCATACCCTCCACAAATCTCTGCATGAAAAAAATCTCTCTACAGTCAATGTTTTTAGATATGCAGTCCTTGATAAAACACCAGACATAGTCAACTTCAAGAAGGGAGGGTGTGTTTGGGTTCACAGTCTGAGGTTATAGTCCATCATAGAGGGGAGGACATGGTGGTAGCTGGTCACATTGCATCCACAGTCGCAAAGCAGAGAGACACGGATGATGATGTTTGGCTTGCTTTCCCTACCCCTTTTATTCAGTCCAGAGCTCCGAACACACCGAAACACACCGAAAGTCTTTGGGACTCTACACCATTTGTCTGATAGGAGCAAATTCAGGACCAACAGCCGAACTTTAGACTATTGGTACCAGATGCCATTGGTACATGTGGGTAAGAAGAGGCCACATGAGTGTCCCTGCTAGTCTTTGCCATGGCCTGTAGGCAGCACCCTGACCTATGACATCAAAGTTACACTAGGTTTAGCTCAGCTCAGCCTTCTTCCTTCCTTCCCTCTGCTTCTAACCTCATTGGACTGCTCTCCATTACAGCTCTTCATCAGACTCCTGCTTTTCACAGAACCAAGAAGGGCTCTCTTCTTTCAGGCAGGCTGGGCCCCTGCCAGGCTTTCTTCTATGTGGCCTGTGGCCTTCCCACACCTTCCCTCTGCCTCCCCACAGCCCTACCACTCCCAATCTGTGCCACACACAGCATGGTCAGCATCCCCTTTCCTCTCCACAGCACTTTCTGGATGAATGCTCAGATTTAAATGCCCATTCAGACAAACAAGTTTGAGTTCATCATATGACTCCATGCAAAAATGTTCTGCGCATCCAATGTCCTCACAAAGGCATGACCGGGAGCTGCAGGTGGTAGCAGGTGGGGTCTTCAGAGAAAAGCCACTGTGGACAGTCACACAGAACCAGAGTCAGCAACCTGATTGGTCCTATGGGTCTTGGTGATCAGTCACTGCTTCACACCAACTTCCTTTTCCCAGACTGAGTATGGACCCTGCTCTCTAATCTCAGCCCACCACAGTCCCCACATTTGTTGCTGGAAGTTTCAGGATCAAAGCACATTCTCTCCACCTAGGGTCTTCATACATTTTAGCCTGATCTTCCAGAGGGCCTTTTTCTCCCTAACCCACTTCTGTCCACACTTAGCCATCATTCATTGACTGACCATCAGAAAACTACCTTCATCTCCCTATGTGTAGGGAGCTGCGGTGTACCACGCCCTAAAGGTGGTGCTGGTTTCCGCCTTCCACCTTTCTCGATGGTGAGTGCTCTCGGGAGTAAACAACTCCTTATTGGCTGTAGGCGAGGATGGTGGCTTGCTTCTGGCGCCTCAGGACCTATGGGCAATGTCCACGTGACTTACCGGGATTGGAGGCCCAGAGGGTATTTAGCCACAAGCAGACTTCCCCCCGGGGTCGTTCGTCATATGTCTGAGAGTGAAAGTGAGAGTGAGTGAGAGACAAGAAGATAATGAAAGGCCCGAATAAACTGCAAAGAGAAGGATCCGGTGTTGCGTGTTCCTTGCTGGCAAGGTGGCACGCGACACCTATGAAAATAGTAGCACCCCCAATGTGATCTCACTTCTTTCCAGTGTTCCCTCTGAATTCCCTTATCCTCATCACAGCGATCCTCAGATGTGTGTTCTCTTTGTGTGTACACCATCCACAAGGTGACTGTGTGTTTCCCTATAGCAGATCTGACATGCTCGGGTCCATGTGTTCTCTTGCCAAGCATAGGAGGAAATGGGGGCAGGTGGCAAAGCCTGATGTGCCAGAGCCTCAGTCTGCTTGTAGTTTGCCACCACAGAACACCACAGACAGAATGGACTGAACTACACACTCTTCACAGTACCAAGGGCTGGGAGTTCAAGGTCAAAGTGCAGATAAGGTAGGTCTCATGCCCAGCTTAGCTACAGTGTGTGTCTGTGGTCTGTGTTATGAAGGTACTAATCCATCATGGATCCACACCCTCACGAGCTCATCTCACCCTACCACTCTCCTCATATACTTTCCCTTAGAATACTGCTGAGGCTGGTATGAGGTAGGTATTAAGAAAAGCTTAGTCATCTGGGACCTGCATCCAACTGCATCAATCCACTTGCTTGACTTGAATAGTGGAAATAAGTGATTTTCCTTAGCAGCCTCTTGATAATATCCATTTCTATTCAAATATGCCCCTGGCTATATTTGGGATTGGGAGACATGGGGCAGTCTGACCTAAACTGATTTCAGGATACATGCTCAGAAAGGTAAACTGAGTCCTCTGCTTGCCATCCTATGTCTATGGGAGGTGTACAGATAATTAAAATCAGATGTACCACAGGAAGGAATAACACAGTAAAAAAGCAAAAGTTTTGTAACCACAAATCTGCTGATCAGAACAGAGAATCACCAGACCTACTCTCCTAGAAACCATCTCCTCCTTGCCTTGGCGCCCATAAATGGAATTCTCGATCATATCCAAAGCCCTTGAGTATTCTCTCATGCAGGAGTTCTTGGCAGTATAAAATGTCTGCTTTCACTTCACGAGATAAAACTTCTTGCTACCTCTCTCTAGCTCTCTGTCTGTGTCTCCATGTCTTTCTGCCTCTCTCTATCTTCCTCCCTCCCTCCTCCTCTTCTTCTTCCTCTTCCTTCTTCTTCCTCTCTCTCTCTCTCTCTCTCTCTCTCTCTCTCTCTCTCTCTCTCTCTCTCTCTCTCTCTCTCTGCTTTAATTCTCTAAACAAAGCACCAAGAATCAGGAAACACAGAGCCATTGATCTCCAATAATACTGTTACCTTGAAGGCTTGAAACACATAAATTTTGAAAAGACACAAGCATTAAGTCATTCCACAGCACCAGAAATGCCCAATAAACATGGCTGAACAACTGGCTGGATTATTGCTGCCCGAATGCTGTACTTCCCCACACAACATGCTGGGGGGATCTGTGACAGGATCCTTTTCCCCCATAAGGCCCCTGGTGGAAGATGATAAACAGATAGACATCTATAGATTACTGAATAACACAAAGATGACCACGAAAACATTTCTTCAAGTGAAAAATCCAGTTCTGAATGACCACATACTGTATGGCTGTATTTGTTTATATATCTAGAATTGGTCCATAGAAACCAAAAGCAGAGGGGGTGGTTGCCAGAGACCATGGCGAGTGGGAATGGCATGTGGATGCTCACGAGTTTGGGGTTCCTTTGCAGAGTGGGGAACATAGTCTAGAGTTAGAGGGTGGCAATAGTTTTTGTTTTGTTTTGGTTTGGTTTTTTTGCAACATTGTGAATAGTCTAAAAAGACTATATTCATTAAAATGATATGTTTCATAGTATGGAATAACATCTAAAAACTAAAAGAAATTAAACCCATAGTTGCTATGAAAGCAAAGGCTGTCCCCCAGGCTACTATGTGCAGGATCTCTTGGAACAAAATAGGCTCCAAACTTAGCTATACTGTCTTTCCTGGGGAATTCAGTATAATTGTTGTAGTTTTTAAGCTGTCTTTCAATATTCTCCATCAACTACCAGAAGAACACAGGCATCTTTGCTCTCTCGTGCACACAAAGCTACAGCAAACCTATCTCATCAGCACACTGGGTCCTTACACTCTCATGGCTCTCCCCCCCCCTACACACACACACTCACACTCACACTCACACTCACACTCACACTCCAGTGTCTTCCTTCTCACTCCATGCTGGGCCCCAGGACATCCAGTTCCCTAGTTTTCCTATATAGCCTTGTGTACATTCCTCCCCCTCCTTCCCTCTCTGTTATTTCTTCCAATCAATGCAAGTTTCCTTGCAGAGGATGCCTGATGCTTCAGGAGGCATCACCCAGTATGTCTTACTTTCTCTTCACCTACTGTTTGGACCATATTTTCTCCCTACATGAAATCTGTCTCTCAGGCACATACATCAGAAGCTTGGTAGAACCCCTTCCCCAGCCCACCCCAGGACCTACATAGAATTCACCTGGCAGGCCACACTCACTCCTCAGTAAGCCAGACAAGGGGCCGGACTTCCCTTATCCTTGTGCTCACGTAGACACAGTCAGTTGAGGTTTATTTTTAGGGTCATTAAGCATGCCTTGGGAAATGAGGTCATGTTCCTGAGTTAGGATTCTGTCTTTTCTACTTCCAAAGAGGGGCATTATGAATTCCCTGGAGTGCGGTGAAGTCATCTTAAAATAGGATAGTATAGGCTTCACATGAGGCCTTTGACTATATCATTAATTTTTAATGAGAGCTAGGTGTTTGGATGCCAAAAATCCTGAATAAGCTCTGCCTGACTCAAGCCCCTGGACTTTGTGAGGTGACACATCTTGAGCTGTACTAGTCTGGGAATATTAAGCCCATGTGTGGTTTTAGAACTTTTGATGGATGCTGATTAAATATCCCTGTTTACAATTATTATAGGAAATACAGGACCATAATGAGCTGGCTGCATAGGAATGAAATGAGCTGGCTATAGCAGGAATGTTTTCAAATGGACAATGTATCCTAAGAGAGTCTCAGCCCAAGACACCATCATAGAAAAGTCCTTCCATCATGAAATGGGTGAAACTTAACACCATGTAGAAAGGGGTAAGGGCCAGGAATCCCACAGCAATCCTCCTGTCTTCCAGATGTCACCATGCTACATGATCACACTGCTTCCTAGCTGACCAAGCAAGCTCCATGCTCTCTTCTCACTCTGGGTTTTTTCCTTTCTCTTCTCTCTGGCTGGATCATTGACCAGTTATTACTAATATAAAAGTAGACGAGAGGGTCTGGAGAGCCTTACACCCGTCGTCAGCTGAGCCCTCTTTCCTAGGGTTCTCTGCCTACTCTTTCCCCCTACTCCCTCTCCAGTTCTGTTCTCATCAGGAAACTCTGTGATTGTACACGCTGGCCCTCTGCTGGATGCTGGGAAATCGAAAGTGGTGGTGATCCTAACACCACCTCTGCTTGTGAATGGGAGACGGACAAATACAATAAACAGAATTGCCACAGGACGGCCAGTGCTAATGTCAAGGAAACCAATGTAAATCAGCAGCAGCTGTTTTATGTGCAGAGGGTGTCTTCCACTAACAGGCTGTCCCGGGCCAATAGAGACTATCCTGAAGTTTGCTTTGTATCTGAAATAAAATCTTTTTTTTTTTTCTTCCCTCATTGTCATTCTTCCTAAACACATTGCAGAGCCACCTCTGGGTGTCATGTTGTATCATTGTTTCTGCTGTGAAACGATTGGTTACACTCCACTTAGGCAGCTGGAGACCAGTCAGGAATCTCTAGGGACAGCAGCATCCCAAGTGCTTTCCTAAGGACTAAGGACAATGTAAATATCCAAGAATGTGGCACTTTTAAAATCTGGCTGGTTGTAGACAGCATGAAACCCTGACATGTCACAGAAAACAGGTCTCCAGTTCACACCTTACAAGAAAACCTTGGGACCAGAAGTGTTTGAGATCTGAGGTTTTTTTCAATTTTGGAATAATTGTGGCACATATAATAAATTATTTTGGGATGAGACCTGATTCTAAACAGGAAATTTATCTTGTGATTCAGATATGTCATATATATGTACATATATATGATATATGATATAGGGAAAGGGGGCTCTACAAAGAAATCCATTCTGGCCCTAAAACCAGAGCCAGTGAAAGAAACAGTTTGAATCTGGGACCCAAGCCTTTGAAAGAAACACTTAATCCCTTAACCCAGAACCAAAGAAACATGCCTTGACTCTGAAACTAGTATCAAAGTAACACGCGGTCCCTAGAATCAGAGCCAGTGAAAGAAATACACCCTGGCCTTAGAATTAGAGTCCAAAGGCTAAATAAGGTCAGTGAAAGAAATACAGTTTGGCCCTGAAATCAGAGCTGTCTTTGCTCCGACCAACGAAACTAACCAATCCCCGAGCAGGAATAACTAACCAGTCCTTGGGTATCCTTGGAGAAACTCCGCCCCAAAGAGCCCCTATATAAACCCCTCTGCCTGCTCAGTTGTGGGCTGTTCCCCCCCACACCATGGAGTCTGTTACTCTCCTGGACTCCTCCTTCCCAAATAAATCTCTTTCTCAGAGAAGAACTTGCAGAGACAGCCAGCAAAAAAAAAGGAACAACTTTTCGCCTGAGCGGGAGGAGATTGCTACATTTATGGTGGGGTTTCCTCTTTAGCGGAGTGAAGCAAAAGAAGTAGCATCTTGGGGAGAGAAGAAGAAAACAGAGTTCTGCAGGGAAGCCCCCTCTCCCCGGGGAAGCCGGGGAAGCCGAGCAAAGCTCAGTTGTAGGCTCTCCAGGGGTGGAGCACTTGCAACATCCTGCGAGGAGACCTTTCTCCACGTACAACAGCTTAACAGTCAGGATACCTTCCCCCGCCCCCCGCCCAAGAGCTGAGCTATCTCACTGCAGCTCCAGCCCTCCGACCTGTCCTAATAGCTCTCCAGGTCAGCCTGACTTCCAGAGCAGTCAGGATACCTCTCAGCCCCTCCCAAGAGTTGTAACATGTTTACATAGGCTAACAGTATTAGCATGCCTTTCTCTTAACTGTGACCAGTAATGAACAAGAAGGATTTCTGAGCATTTTACCCAGGATTTTATAACTTTGTGATTAGAGGTTATCAACTTACGCTTAAATGTAGAATAGATGAACAAGTAGAGATTGCAATATAGAGATATTCAGCAAAAATCTTACAAACATCTATTTACCTAAAAGATCTTACAAATGCCGATTTCTACTCAGCTAAGCTACTTGTCTAAAAATACACTCACCTCTACTTTGCTTTGAAATAGCATATCAGAGAGGAGAATCCTGAGTATAAATTGATTAAATATTCTCTGGTCAGAAGTCACTGAAAAAGTAAGGTTATTTATAAAAACAAAAAGGACTAGATTTTGTCATATCTCTTTTTTTTAAAATTTCTTGCTTATGTTCACAACAGGGATTTTTACTGTTAGTGTAGGTAGATGGGCCTTCTTTTTACAGCTGAGGAATCAAGCTAAGGGTCTTATGGTAGGCAAATCCCTGCTGCTGAGTAACACCCTTGAAGTCCCAGTTATGGATTTTTCAAAATAATATTCCAAACTGTAATTTATGCCATTTCTAAATACCTGGGTTTGTCGAGCAGATCAAGGGTTCCTATCCCGTATCTTGCAGACCCACTGCTGAAGTAACTTGAAACAATGAATTTTGAGGACCACACCCAGAGATTTACAGAGCTGGGGAATAACAGGTCTACTAAAAGGAGGTCACGAATGAATCGCTACCTTTCTCACATAGCTAAAGGCGTGCATTTGCTGTCTCAGAACAGGTTCAGCCATTGGCTGGCGTCCAGTAGAGAATGAGCCAGTTAGAAACAGGTCAAGAGTCACAATGTGGGAGCCTGCATGGGAGACATTTGTGTGGCTTTGGCTTTTTTAAGGGGCTCCTGGCAGTGAGACCAGAATCTATCTCTGGTGCATGAGCTGTTTTTTTAGAACCCATTACCTAGGGTGGGACACCCTGCTCAGCCTTGATGCAGGAGGAGGGGCTTGGACCTGCCTCACCTAAATGTTATCAGGCTTTGCTGACTCCAAACGGGAGGCCTTACCTTTTTGGAGAAGATGGGGGGGGGGATCAGGGAAGAAGGCTGGGGGTGGGGATGGATGAGAAAGGGTTCTGTGGTTGTTATGTAAAGTGAATTAAAATTTTTCTTAAACAAAAATAGGTCAAGAGAGTTTTATTTTTTATTTTGCTAAGGAAAATGGGGTGACTCTGTAAAAACCAAGATGCCTGCATCTTTCACTGCATGGACCCAAAGCCCATCATTTACTCACTTCCAAAGCCATTTCTCCACAGGTTCTCACTGTTCATATTGGATAGTTCAAAGACAGAAGGATGTCTATTTTCTCACTGGTGCTTAAAATAAGTGTTTTTGAAGCACCAAGAATTATTTAAAACTCACTCAAAAATAAATGTATCATTGTCTACCATTCCCTTACTTATTATAAATATAATAGTTAAGTCATTTACACACAGAACTCATCAACAAGCAATCATTTAGGAAAGAGAATATGGCTCAAAAAAATAATTGTTTAATTTTTGGGCCCCCTCGGAGACCAGCTGACACCTCTGATCACCCTAACAATTTCTTTCTGCTTTTTGCATATGGTTGGTGTCCAGCTGTTAATCTGTGACTGACTGTCTGGGCAGGATGATGCTTTGGTGCAGTGATACAGCTAGTGGGTTGGTTCTTTGTAGCCCATTTGGGGACTGTGGGGTCTAGAGAATGTGAGCATGAAACACAACTTGACTTTATCAATCAACTACATGGCTGGTGTTTTAAATGTCTATACCAACAATATTTTATAACCATACAGCTCTTTAGAAAAATGAAAAAGCGTGATCAGCAGTCATTTCTTTTTCGATATTTAAAACTAAAAAAAAAAAAAAAAAAAAAAAAAAAAAAAAAAAAAAAAAAACTAGGCCTGGTTTAATCCAGAATGTCTAGTTTATCATTAGAGACTCCACCTCAAAGTAGGCTAACGAGCTGTAGGTTTTTGTTTGTTTGTTTGTTTTAAACTTTATTTATTTATTTATTTATTTATTTGCCTTGGTGTTTGCCTGGAACTGGAATTACAGACAGTTGTTAGCTTCCATGTGGGTGCTGGGAATTGAACCCGGGTCCTCTGGAAGAGCAGACGGTGCTCTTAACCGATGAGCCATCTCTCCAGCCCCCGAGCTGTAGTTTTAAGACACTTCTGGCTTCTCTAAGGGATCCTCAGGAAACAGGTGGCATTGGCTTTAAAACTCCTAGTAAAAGCTTCCTTCTGTGAGCCAAGAGAAGAGGAGAGAAGGTAGATCTGGAGGCTGGGGAGAAGGTCTGTGAGACACTGCCCTGTGGCCACAGCATAACTGCTGCGGGCATGGGCTGACTGGCTGTGGGTACCTACACAATATCAAGGCAACAACATCATTCCAAAAGGAAGCACTAACTGAGCCAGGGGTGGGGGCCCATGCTTAGTCAGCACTCAAGACACTGGAATTGACCAATCTCTGAGTTCAAGGCCATCCTGGTCTATAAGAGTTCCAGAACAGCCAAGATTAGTTAGACTCTTGGCCAAAAAATAAATAAAAATAAACTAAAAGGAAGAAAAAAGAGTTACTTACTGAAATCAGTGGGTTTCAAATATTTTTTAAAGAAGGACTCGAAGGTGAGGAGAGAACATGTCCGGGTAGGAGGTGGGGGTGGGAACGTATCTGATATATTGTATACATGCATGCAACTTTTAAAGCACAATAATTACAAGTGAAAACAGAGGATTCTCTGAGTGTTTGTGTCTTCCAGTGACCCTGGTCAACAGATGGAGGAAAAGACAGTTACTATTTTTCTGAGTTAAAGGACTGATTCTGTAGCTACCCTAATTTAAAAGAAAAAGAATAGTTGATGGATGTGTGCAAAGCATTTGTGGTAGACAATTCTCTTTGAAGAACACACCTATTCCCTTTTCTTCTCCACAAAGATAAATGAACAAATAAATTAGTGGCTGAAATCTGTTCTGTCTGGACTTTGTATTTAGTCATCTTCCTACCCCCCAGGCCCCCCCACATGACCAAGGATAACCTCCTCCCCCAGCCCCCCCTCCTTCAGGCCCTCCTCCTCCCCCAGCCTCCCCTCCTCCAGCCCCTCCTCCTCCTCCTGTATTGGGGGATGGTGGTTTCAGTAAAGGAGAAGGGGCATTTTGGTCTTTTGTTAAAATGCCAAATTACACTTTGCAGGTCTTGGTAACATGAAAATCTTTTTTTCTCATTCTCTCCGCAGTGATTGAAGAACAGTTCTCCTATAAAACCAGGTCATTTGGTCTAGTTACAAACTGTTTAGACCTTGGCATGAATCTGTCAAAAGATTGGTGTCTTATTTATCTACTAATTGACTTATTTATATTTGTCTGGAGCTTTGATGGAGATTTTTGGAGGGTATCTTGGCCTTGGTTGTCTTTTTGTTGTAGTAGTGTTTGTTTGTTTGTTTGGAAATAGGGCTTCACTTTGTAGCCCAGGCTAGCCTGAAGCTCACTCTGTAGACCAGGATCCCTTTAGCCCCCACTATCCCACCTACGTTTGTCTCCCTGGTGCCGAGATTACAGACATGAGCCACAGCCCCTGGCTCCCGTTTTTCTTACAACCACGTTATTAAACCAAATAGCATAGCATAAGTGAGATTGACTGATCACAAAAAATGTTTTCTCCCCACTCATGCATTACTCAGCTTGACTCAACATTTCTAAACAAAATTCCCTCCCCCAGGAGAGTCAGCTAATGAGTTCATTTAAAATCCCAGTGTTTTATGCTGGGAAATACATGCATTTTTCATTATTCTCACAGAAAAGTTATCTGTTGATTTGTCAGTGGTGGTATTCATAACTGTGGAGATGGCTCAGGGGAGTAAGGGTTCTTACTGCGAAGCCCAAGGATCTGAGTTTGATCCCTAGGACTCACATGAAAGTGATTTCAGCACTGAATCCTGAAAGTTGTCCTCTCCAACACCATGTGTCTTCTCCAACACATGCCCACACATACACACAATTTTAAAAATATGTTTAATAAAAGAGTAAAGCCTTGGGCTGAGATTAGACTTAGTGGGTTCCCAGCTCTGGCAATAGAAAGGATTCCAGCATCCTAACTGACGTGGCAGATGTGTTTGTGAGGTTTGCTGTGAACTTGCCCTGGCCCTACAGAATCCCAGAGTTACTTCTCCAGTATGCAACTGCTCAAAAGGAGCCTGGCCCACTGCCAGGGAAATGCCATGCAGCTTCGGAGCTCCCTCCCACACAGCAGTGCCTCCAGGTACCTGTGTTCCAGGGGCGTGGTCAAGAAGATGGGGCATTGTATGATGTCTGAGACTTGCCTTAAAATGCAGAAGCACAAGGCAGAGCTTTCAGTGGGTGGTGTGTGTGTGTGTGTGTGTGTGTGTGTGTGTGTGTGTATTTTGGTAGGAGGTGAGCATGTGGGCACCCCTTATAGGAGATGAGAATGAGGGTGTTCCTCAGTAGAAGGTGAGGGTGTGGGCACCCCTTGGTAGGAGGTGAGCATCTGGGTGCCCCTTGGAGCATTTTCCTCTTTTTCTTTTGACATGCCTGAAATTTTTCAGGATTAAAAAAAAATTTTTTTTAAAGATCTGAAGAGGCATCAGGGACAAACATGGGGTTCTGTCCAGTTCAGCTGAAGGAAAAGCATGTCTCTGCACATGGCCTCTCTACCCTTCCTTGCCCAGCTAGCCTTCAAGGACAGCAGGAACACTAGGCATTTTGTTAAACATGGACCATGTCAGGGCTTAGAAAGTGAGTTCATAAATTCACTGCCCAACACCCACCTTTGGGCTTCACCATGGCTTGACGAAGCCCTTTGAATCAAGGTGACCTTCTCTTCTCCACAAGTCTTGCTCTGTCTTGTCATACCTGCATTTCAAGTTCAGGCTGAGCACCCTTTATCTGAAGCCTTGGGAATTGAAACTATCTGATTTGGGATCTTTCTTTCTTCCTTCCTTCCTTTCTTTCTTTCTTTCTTTGTTTGTTTTTTTTCAAAGAAGTCACACTTTCTAACCTTGTATATCCTTATTCAAGGTCCTTTCCTCCTCCCGCCACATCAGGTCACCCTTTCTTTCTCCACAACTCCCCATCCCCTCCCTGTGCAGGCAGCAGACAGTCCATGGTCCCACTGACCCAATAATGCTTAGTTCTGTCTCCACTCCTGGCAGATCCAGCTTTCTCCCCTCTCCCTCAAGAGTGAGTCAGGTGTTCCTCTAAGGGGAGTGGGATTCAAGGAGTCAGTCCAGGGTGTTTCTGATTGATTTGGGATATTTTCAATGTGGAAGCATTAGCATCTATACAACGTACCTTGTAGATAGACACAAGCTGTATTAGTTTGCGTTTGTCAATTTGACACGCACTAAGGTCACCTGGGAAAACTTCAGTTGAGAAAATGTCACTGTCAGATTGACCAGTGGACTTTTCTGTGGGGCATTTTCTTAACTAATGATTGATATGGGAGGGCCCCATCCTGCTGTGGATGGTATAAGAAAGTGGGCTGAGCAAACCATGGGGAGCAAGCCAGGAAGCAGCACTCCTCCACGCTCTCCACTCCGGTTCCTGTCTTATGCTCCTTCTCTGACTTCCCTCAGAGGAATTACATGACCTGGGAGTTGTAAGATGAAAAAAATCCTCTTCCTCCCCAGGCTGATTTGACCAACATTTTATCAAGGCAGCAGAAACCCAAGTAGGACTTAAGTTTAAACTCAAAGTCATTTATACTTCAGATATGTCACAGGTTCAACTTAACAAGACCATGGGGATGATTTTTCTCACAGTGTGGAAATAGTCACTGATTCATGGCCACAGCACTGCAAATGCAAAGCGAAGAAAGCAAGGCCAGCTTGCCTTACGCCATTACATGACACGGTTCTCTCTCACAGAGGTGAAAGGGTGCCTACGAGGAGTTTGTTTTGCATTGTTTGGATGTGGCTGTTTCTAAGGCAAAGAGGAGATACGGGGACATGGCAAGTCCCACATTCCTCTTTCCTGGCAATGGCTCTGAGCCTGGGACAACACAAGGTGAAGCCATGGTGCCCAGGAAATAAGGGACAGAGACACAGAATAACAAATGTCACATGTGCACTCTCATATACAGAGTGTAGATGTAAGAATTATACACATGAATGTAGAAAGAGAAAAGATAGGAGAGATATGGCTCCCACAGTGTCTATGATAAGCTTTCATAGAAAATGCTACAACTAAACACATTGTATTCTATGATAAATACGTAGTAATAAAAATTATTTGATAAAAAAAAAATAAGTAGTGGGCAAGACTGACTTCACACAGCCCTACTACCACAAGGGCCCTGGGCACTGCCCCACCCCCATCCACTACAAGTATCTTTGGGCTCAACAGCTCCGCTGGGGGCATGGGAATGACATCTTGCCCAGGACACCAGCTGCAGAAGCATGGCACAGACTCCAGGGCCAAACAGCTCAAGTGGAAAAAACATGAACAAACTTATCCCTGAGCCTCTGTGTGTTATTCCTACCCCGAGCATGCCCAGAAATAGCTGGAAGAAATTGAAACAGATGACAGAAGCAAGGGGTTTGGGGGCCTGTCCCCTAAGAGAAGGTTCCAAGCCAAAGAAACATGCAGTGCACACTAATTTGCCCTCCCTTGCACTCATGAACTTCTGTGACCTAGGAGGTATGAAATAATCTCTAAGCCACCAGCACGGGACACTGCTACCTGATCATAGCTTCAGGCCTGAATGACTTCTATGTCTGTCCTTCACCAGGTATGCGGGCTTGGCATGGTGTCTTGACCCTCCACTGTCCACCTGTTCCTCCCTGTCTCTACTTGTCTCCAGACAGTGGAATTGCAGATCTGTCCTCCATCCTGAAGACTGCCCTGCCACCTGCACATTTGTTACTGCCATTTAGGGATCATGGTTCCTGGCACAGAAATACCTAAAACCCTTGAATCTTGCTGAGTAATAGGAATGTGTTTAGTTATTCAGTGGACTTTGGGTGTAGATGCAGAGGTGACTCTTAGTGACCTCAAGATGGAGGCTAGTGGCCAGAGAAACAAATCATGTCATTAACATTAAGACACCTCCCCCCTCATCTCTTTCCCACACCTAAGAAACCCCAAGGGGAAGACATGGGATGGAAATTTAGGCACCAATGGCCAGTGACTAAGTCATTTCAATGTAATACAAGTTTAGTACAAACTCTGGGGCAATGGAGCTGAGGGAGCATAAATTTGATGAATATTCAAGGTGGTAAGAGAATGGCTCCTCAGAGGGGGATGGGAAAGATCCATTTCAGCACCCCTCACCACACAATACTCTCTGTATTTCTCCCAGAAGGCTGTTCCTGGAGTATATAGTATATATATATATATATATATATATATATATATATATATATATATATATATATACTCTGCTAATATGTAAGATTCATAAAAATTAGTGTCTGTATCAGCTTTATTTCTTATAGAATCCCTGGGCTTTGTGAATAACAAATCCTTAATCTGTGACAGGTGAATACATGAGCCTGAGGACAGAGCTGGTTTAGAAAAGTCCCAGCATACTGGGGTCCTGGGATCAATAAGCCTGGTTTACAAGGCTGGTCTACAGAAAGACAGGAGAGGAGTCTGGAAATGCCTCCATGTGAGTCTGATGAGATGATCTTCTTGACCAAACCCAGCAGCCCCTTGACCAACTACAGACAGACAGGCTCTATCCATAGGCTGTCTTTGTTCTGCCTAAGGTCAATCACGGCAGGACTGTTTAGTTAGTTTTGGGAAAATCCCCTGGTCTACATACTTATCACCCTGCTTCTGCCTCAGGAATCCTGAGGAGTCCATTTAACAAGAAGTCCTTCATGATTTTCCACAGAAAACCACGCCCATTGGCTGGAATACTCAACTGTCTCATGTGTTAGAAGTCAAGATGACATTCTGCCTCCATTTTTGATGTCTTGGTACATCATTACAGTCTTAAATAGCCTTCCTCACCTACGTAACAAGGATATGAACAATACACTCTTTAACACACATGGTACCATGACTTGTGAAAGATCAGGTTCATTGTTGGCCCTCACCCAAGACCCCATTGTTGGGCATCACCCAAGACCCCAGATGCACATTTTTGAAACCTTTGCCATATTTCCTGACTGGATGATTAGCAATAGTTGGGAAATCACACTCCTGAGCCACTGCTTCCTATGACAGTCCATGGAAGTAGAGAGGCATGAGTCTGCTTCCCACAGTCCTGAGTGGGACACTCTAGAGACTAGGATGTCTTGGGTAGACAGAGGCTCCATCTGCAACCCAAGCTCATGAAGGCTGGGCTTGTGTGTAGAGACAGTGGTGTCCCAAGTATCTCTGTTTGCACAGTACCCTTAGTTAACACAGGAACTCCTCTGAGGTCTGAATTCTCTCCCTCCCTAGGTGGCCTGTGTACACCATGCTCCTAGTGCTCTGACTGAAGAAGCTTCCTTCTTGTGTCTGATTTTATAAGGATGACCTTGAGCACCAGTGATGTCCTCAAACTGGCTCCTCTCAGACATGTCCCTAACCACTGGCTGTCCTTTCACACCTTAGCCTGCTCTTCAGTTCCTTCCACTCCTGTGCTATTCCTCCATCCCGACTCCCCCTTCCTCAGCCCTCAGCCCACCCAGCAGTCACCCTCCCTCCTATGCCAGCCCCTTCATTCCCGGCAGTCACTTGAATTTGAGACTACTGCCACTAGGTTCTCAAAGGACTCAGAGACCCCAAAGCTCAGGACAAACAGCATCTCGAAAATGCCCTCCATGAGTAACAGTAGAAAAATCAATGGTTTTCTCTGGCAGTTTAATGAACACAATTCACATAAAGATGAAAACCCAGCTATCACACATAAGTCAGTGGCTGTCAACACTTCTGCTTGTCACTTGTGGATAAAGTCTTAGAACAACAGCTGTGAGCTTTATCTGCACCTGCGTATTTACATGTATTAGGCATGTATGCTTTTCTACTTCAATAAGCCATTGCCAAATTAGTTCATGAATCCCCTTAACAGGGTGCTGTTAAAAACTGGTTTAGCAACAGTGAAACAAATGAGGGAAATTCCCAGTTCCAAAAAAAAATGAATTCAAAAGTTTTTCAGGTTCAAATGATATAAGCAATTTTTAATAGCAAGACCAGTTTGGAATCACTGCTTCAGTAAAAGTGCATATGTGTTCAGTTGTTCCTATTAAGTTTAACACAAGAATTGTGCTTGGATTTGCTAGTCAATAATAGAAGAAAGTGTTTGAGAGGGATGAAGAGATGACCCAGTGGTTAAGAGCCATCTTACCCTTTTAGAGGACCTGAGTCTCATTCCTGGGACTCACAGCAAGCAGTAACTCAAGGAACCCAACATCCTCTTCTGTGGCTACCTGTACTGACGCATACTCCTACATATACATACCAACATCTATGCGATTAAAAAATAAAATAAATCTTTAAAATTAAATTGTGAATTTAACCTAGAACATAAAAGATGAATTCCTAGATGCCAGCTATAACACAGACATCAAGAACAGCAAGGAAATAAACCAGAACTGATGTATTCGGTGTCTTCATGGTTTCTGTTTTCTTTCTCTCTCCCTCTCTTCTCTGTCTTAATATTTGTCTGACATAAATAATCTGTATACAGTTAATAGGGTAGTAATTTGAGGTG
This sequence comes from Sigmodon hispidus, assembly GCA_004025045.1. Taxonomy (NCBI): domain Eukaryota; kingdom Metazoa; phylum Chordata; class Mammalia; order Rodentia; family Cricetidae; genus Sigmodon; species Sigmodon hispidus. The sequence continues at coordinate 18,741 of PVIH01010054.1, forward strand.
GTAGAGAGGGTTTTTATGTTATAACATGCCTGTTTTAAAGGTTCCAAAATCTCTTTGCAATTTACAGCCTTAAAGTTGTGATAGGTAGTTTCTAAATAAAACATATTGGTGCTGACACACTAATTACTATGTACAGGTTTATGTGGGTTGAGATTGTTTTTGTATTGTATAGAGATGCAAGCTATGTCTTAGTCTGTTGAGAAATATGAACCCTTGTACTACAAATCAGCATGCCTACAAAAATTATGAGATAGTGTTGGAAGAAATAACTTGCTCTATAATGTTGGCTAATGGAAGGCAATTTACAATGTGTACAACCTATTTTGCTAAAAACATAATAATAATAAAAAGTTACCAGGGAGCTGCATGTAGCCCAGTCCATAAAGTGCTTGCCATGCTAACATAAGCACCTGTGTTTGCCTTTCAGAACCCATGTAAAAAGTCAGACATAGCAGTGCCCACCTATAATCCCAGATTTGGATCCCTGATGCATGATGGGCAGTCAGCATTGACTATTCAGCACAAGCTGGGCCAATGAGACCCTGTCTCAAAAGAAACAAGGCAGGTGACCCCTTAAGAGTAATGCCTGAGGTTTACCTCTAGGTGCTACATGTATGTGCTCACACATATATGCACAGCAAACACATAAATGCACATGTGCATGCACATAATAAAAGGATTATCCATTGCTAAAATAAATTTGAAGCTGAAGAGATGACTCAGCAGTTAAGAGCAAGTGCTAATTTTTCAAAGGACCTGAGTTCAGTTCCCAGCAGCCTGTTGAACAGTTCACAACTGCCTCTAACTTAAGCTCCAGGGGGATCTGATATCTGGCTGCTGTGGGCACCTGCACTCATGTGGGAAAAACATCCATACACACACATAATTAGAACTAATAAAATCTTAAAAGCTATAACTAATATATTAATAAAGCTATTGAAATAATAACAGTAAATAAAAACAACTTTGTATGCTAAAAGTTTTTCTTTGGAGATTAAAAAAGTAATTTTTTTCTGAAATAAAATGACTGATTTTTCAGAATGTACACAAAAAAATATAAAACAAAAGCCTGAGTAGGTGTAAACAGTTGTAGAAGGTTTGTAAAAAATAATACAAAATAAACAAAATAAATTTTATGTGTCAAATCTTGCCAAGAGGAGATAGATGCATTAAAGTTTTTTTTTTTTAAAGTTGGTTTATATTATTTTGAGTTGTGAGGTTGTTTGTTTGTTTTTATTTTTGATTAATGTTTTTTCTTAATAAAAAAAGATATGTATTTTTTTATTTGTTTGTTTTCTGTTGTGTGTTTGAGGCCTGATCTTACTCTGTAGACCAGGCAGGCCTGTAGATTCTCCTGTCTCTACCTCCTGGGATTAAAGGTACACATCCCCACATTGAGCTGGAAATGTCTATACACTTTGGGTAATTCTTCTAAACTTTAAAAGAAAAGAAAAGAAAGTCTTTTTTAAAGGATTTTTAAAAATATTATATACATGTATGCCTTCATAAATTTATATGAACCACATGTATGCAAGAGTCCTCAAAGGACCGAAGAGGATTTTTGGACCCCTTGGAACTGGAATTACAGGTAGTTATAAGCCACATGTGGGTGGTGGTAACCAAACCTATGTCCTTTATAAAAACAACTGGTGCTTTTAGCCATTGAGTCATCTCCTGAGCCTCTCAGGGGCCATTTGCTCATTTTTCACATATAACATTGGGGGTTTTTTGCCTTTTCCAAACTAGACCCTTATATATATTATATTTGTTATTATTACACAGGCTGTAGGTACTTTAGAATTTTCACTTTACTAAAAACTAAAATGTCAGTGACTGGCAACACACACACATGCATGTGAGCACATACATCATATATTATATTATATTATATTATATTATATTATATTAATATAATAATAATAATAAATGAACCTATATCTCAAACTGACCTTGAGATTTCTTGGGAGCAAAGCAACCTCTCTAAATGTGTTCTTTTGCCTTATGAAATGAATGCTCACTATTTTTAAGACTAACAATGGTCTATTTGACATGTTGAATTGAGTAAAACATATTATCAAATCTTCTAAAAAAAAAACCTCCCAGCTTTCTCTAATCTCCACTATATCCATGTGGTAAAGTGATACTGATTTCATGGCTACTGCAGTTCTATCACATGCCTAGAACATTTCTTTCCCACAACACATCCCAGAATCATGCTATTTATCACAGTTCTGGTCATTATTTGCAAATGGTAGGTGCTACAGAAATAACACTATCCTCTTGTTACATAATCTCTGCTCTTTAACCAAGGCATCCCAGTCTCTTGTGGCTCATTCTGAGCATATGCTTTGATTAATCCTAGAAAATCACTCTCAGCCCCTCCACCTCCTCCTGCTTCCCTGTGTTTGCTCCAGGCAGTGACCATGACCAACGCTGGTGTCCATTCCATCTCCAGAGACATTAGAACAGGAAGTCCACTGGACCCGCGTTGTCCTGACTCTATTCCCTGAAGAGGCATCGAGCTCGACATCTAGAAATGTCAACTGCCATCCTTCAGACTCAAAAATTAGATTTATGATTTAGCCCAAAGGTCTTTGTCTTAATTTTTGCTTTCATGGAAATTTCCTCCCATTTCTTGAACCACGGAGCCTCAACAGGTGCTTTCAATGGTCCTCAGTGAACATGAGGCTGGGATGACATGGAGAAGGATATCTCATCTTTCTTTGACTCAGAGGAGGGATGAGAAGACTCTCTAACCAAATGCCAGTCTGTCCCTTCCTCTATTCAACCTGTCCCTAATCTGCCTGCCCAGCAGCACCAAGCATCCACTTAGATAACTCCACTTAGAATCCATCTTTACCCAAATCATGTGACCATCTGTCAGATCCAGTTTACCAAGAATCTTCCTTCCCCTGATGTCCCTTCTTAGTAATTTTTCCTACTGCCTCTGTTAGCATTCATTCAGATTCGCTCAAGCATGAACACCAGCAGAGACATGAGGGACCTATAGCTGCTAAGCTGAATGAAACTGATGCACAGTTGTGTATATGGACATATATGATGTATGTGCTCACATGCATGTATGTGTGTGTTGCCAGTCATTGACATTTTAGTTTTTAGTAAAGTGAGCATTCTAAAGTACCTACAGCCTGTATAATATCTTTCTCTAAAAAAATACCCTCAAATTTAGTTCATATTTCCTCTTAAATATAAATGGAATTTGTCAGTCATGAGTGACTGCAAAATAACCTACATTATTGGGCTTTGTCCTGATGATTGACAATTTGTACTTAGTGTAGGGACCAGCAAATGCTCTCCATAATCACTGCAGATTAAATTTACTAAAATAATAAATCAGCTGACTATCAATTTAACAAAAAATAGTTCATTTTTCATTGAACTACTTCCAAAATTAAGGAGACGGTGCCACTGTGGAAGTACTTGAGAAAACTTCTAAACATCTACAGAATACTGCAAAGAGCAGTGAAAGGGATGCACACATCTCTCCTGTCTAACAACAGCAACAGTAATAGTAAAGAAATTAGTTTCAGGTGATTTCTCTTTGGTTCTAGCAAATACAGACGATAACTGATTGTGCCAGTTATTTGATGCACCTGTATGTATCTATATACTTTAAAAGCAACCAAGCACGATGTCTCAAGCATATAACCCAGCCCTGAGGGATTTTATGTAAGTCCTTAAGCTTGTAAGATCAGGCATATACTCATAAAATAGCAACCATGGAAACAGCAAGACAAAGGTGCCCTCTACCCTCTACCAAGGCTGATGACCTGAACATGATTCCTAAAGTCCGCGTTGGAAAAAGAAAGGCGACTGACTTCTAAAACTATTCCCTTGACCTTCACACTCATGAATGCACATACACATAAATAAATGAATAAATTATCCCTTACAACATTAACTTTTTACCTAGTCTCCTCGGTCTCCATGATTTCTTCTTCTGGCACAGCTGTCCTTGAAAACTACAGACGTTTCCCGTCTGCTCCTGCTTAAGGCTGGTGTGTGTTTCCTTTCAATGTGCACTCTGAGCGAAGCTCTTCCTGGCTGGTAAAAAGCCAGTTTCCTCTGGCATCTGTTATCATCTGACATCAGAAAACATTGTGTTTGTGCCTGTGTGTGCCTATCAAACTCTAGTCTGATAACACAGTTTTTAAAGCAAACTAATATTAGCTGGCTGGGAGTTTCCGGCTTTCCCCAGAAGTAGTTAACTTCTCATCTGAGGTTCTTCTGTGGGAGGTGCAGAGTGATGATGCTGTAGAGGTGCAGGGCAGGGCATTGCCCACTCTCATCTCAGGAGACAGAAAATACTTGCTGTTGAGAGTACTTCTCCCAGCTCGTGAACTACAGGCATCTTGGCTTTACTTCAAGAACCCTGAAAGAAAACACATGGTAAAGAAAAGAATAAGGAACCACAGAATGTGTGCACTGAGAACACATCGTGCACAGGAGATGGACAGGTCCTTAGCTTCGGTGACCTATTAAATATAAAGTATCACTGTGCTGCACCTCTGCCAACCAGCATGACATTCTCCCAGGTCCCCAGCCTCCCAACAAGATACACACCAACAAACACACAGGCGTTACTAGATCTGGAGGCCTCTGAAATAATACACGTATCTATTTAACAACCTAGCTCATGTGTTCAGTTTCCCTGATTTCTTCTGACGACCATGAAGACCTGAGTTAGGATACCCAGAACCCATGAAGAGATGCACAGACATATAGGAATCTGCACACAGGTACCACACGTGCACACACACACACACACACACACACACACACTCCCCAGAAGCACTGGTCTAGAAAATAAAAAGTGTGACTGTCGCTAGCCCTTGAGATAGACTCATCTCTAAAGAAATAAAATAGAGAAATGAGAAACTTTTGCAACAATGATAAGTCAGGACTCTGGAGATCAAATTTTCTATTTACACAAATGTCATGGTTATAAAATAGTTTATAATTTCAAAGTTTTCTTAGACCTGGCCACATACAAGAACTATTTGAAGAAAGGTGGGATTGGTAATATAATGTGTTAAGGAAACTTGAAAACTAAGTGATTTAAACACATCCCAGGAGGGCGGTGAAGGGCTGAAGTTGTAAGGGATCAGCTCCCGGCCCTTCCACATGTGCAGCCCAGTATCCTTAGTTATTTATTCATATCGGCGATGCTAACGATTGAACCCAGGGCCTCATGCATGCATGGCAGGCATTCACGCACCACGTTACATCCCACCCCACCAACCTTTCACTGGATGAAATCTCTGCAGTGGCAACAACTTAGTTATCATAGGTTTTTTTGGATGAGCAATAAAATCTAAGAAAACTTCAAATGCAATGTAGTCCTATCCCTGAAAACAATTTCTCAGTGAGTTGCTATAATTATATTTTTTTAGGGCATGTTGATTGGCACTCATCAAAGCCAACCAGTGCAATTTACAAAATCTGGCAGAGGAACTGTTTTTTTTTTTTTTTTTTAAATACAAATGTTTTTGTTTCTTAAATTTTTATTTTAAATGCAACCATAAAGTACAGCAGATGTGGGTCTGCTGGAGTTTGGAGCTGGCTTATTCTCTCTATAACACATGTGAAGTATCAGCCCAGATGCAAAGCCCACACAAGGAAGAGACTTAACCCAGCTGTGAGTTCAGAGGGGATTGACATGATAAATGGCAAGAGGAGGATGCCATGACTGAATGCTGGAGTTTTTATTAGAAAAGGAAAAGAACACAGAGACACACACTCCTCATCTGCTCCTACATGATGGCCTGCACAGCCTTGGGACTCTGCCAGAGAGAAGCAATAAGGCCACACCAATGCGCCACTTGACCTTCCACCTGATCTGTGAGGATCAAGAGACCTCTCTTCTTCATAATTTACCTGGTCTATGGTGTTGTGTTGGTAGCAACAGAAACAAGCTAAAGCACTCTCAGCTCTAACAAATATGTTCTGCATGGAAATGCTCCATCTCTATACACAGAAATGCAGTACCATGTGCCTGCCACAAACAGAGAGCACCTAAAACTAACTAAAAACAAACTCACAAGGGCCTGTACATTTTGACTCAGTACACGTGCCCTCCAAAGACAGTCCTTGCCCGAAAATTCTTCATTAAAAAATTGGAGCTGTTCAATGTATGAGAAAAGGTATAGTCTTTGATGATTTCATTCAGAAGGAAGAGTGGTTGAGTGGGAAGGTCATGAAACTAACCCCAAAGAGAAGATGAACAGTGATGGGAGGATAATTAGTGAAAGGGGGCAAAGGCGCTTTGAAAACAGCACCAGCTGGTTCTTGAGAGACGCACTAAATCTGGCACACTCCAGAGGACTGACCACAGAAAGCAGGCAGAACAAATGCTGAGATGGAAACTGGGCTGGTGCCCCAGAGCTCCACCAGTGAAGGCCACTTCCTGGTGACACCGAGGGCCTCTAGCCCTCCCCTTCCTCCCTCAAAGGGAAGAAAACCCCCTGGTCCCTGTCATTCGGCAAAAACCAAAATCTCATACAGCCTTCTGGAGCCTTCTCACCACTTGGAAATTCTGCAATCCCTTCATGCCTAACTTTCTTCATCTGTAAAACATGGCCATGTGCCATCCATGATCACTGCCTCCATAAAAACCAGGTGAACCGTGTTTAAAAACCGCTAGCAGAATGTGAGCTATTTGTGCAAATTCTAGATGACACTATTTTTGCTCATGTACATTATGTTGTTACATGAGGTGTACATTACATTATATGTACATGCCATGACATGAGATGGTTTCTGTCCTCCAATTCACACATTTCTTTCAGGCCAAAGCCGTGAGGGAATGAAGCTGGACACGTCTCCTGGCTAGCTGCTCACTCCATCATTCATTTAGCTCTGAAATCTGATTGAGATTAGCACCGTGTCTAGGCCATGATCTCTTTGCCTCCTCAGCAAAAAATATCCTATTTTGGCCACCTAAGCTTTGAAGCAAGATTTGGCCCTGTGTGCTTTCATTTGGGGAATAGGAAGAAAGACATGCCAACCTCACTCTCTAATTGATGCAAAAGTATCTGTGAATTACACGGCTTGAAATAAACAAGCCATGAGTCAGGGTGTAAGGCACCATCACTAAACAGCTGGCCAGCATCCCTTAATCCAAAGCTGTGCTTCAGTAGAGGTGAAGAGGGAGCAGAGTGTGGAAAGCCAAAAGGATCCAGGCTGCAATCAAGTGAATTGAAGCTGCAAGGTCAAAGCGGACCTCCTAGGAGCTAGAACACAAGACACCTGGCTGTTACCAAGGAGACGAGAAGAAAGGCCTTCCCGTGGGATTGGTACAAAAACATAACTAGGGCCACCTTTTATTCTCTATAGGGTTTCTGTAAAATTTCAGAGCCTTTCCAATAGACTTGAAACACTTAGTGTCAAGTGAAGCAAAGCCCATGTGGGGAGGACATGGGTGGGCTGTCTTCTCCTGAGGCTCCTCATGGTGCTGCAGGGCATCTAAGCAGTCAGGGCTCTCTGCAGCTTAACCTATCAGGATAGCCTCAATGTCTCCAGAAGCAATTGTTTAACCCATTTATAGCAAATAGGCACAGTACTGCACCTGCCCTGTCCTGAGAGCCGGGTACACATTCATCTGTGGATGAGCACTAAAAATCCACACTGCCAAACCAAGTCACAAGCAGCCAACCTGTAGGCATGGCAAACACCCTTGAATGTCTTTAACACAGGAACAAGAAACCAAATGCAGGCAAACTCCTAGCCCTCAGCCTCCACTGATTTGCCAAGAGTGACAACCCTATCCTCAGGTCAAAGTAAAGCATGAGTCAGCAAAGAATGAACAGGCTTGAAAGTGAATGTTTGCAAAATGAAAAGTCTGATGAATACACCCTATGAATCAATAGACCGAGATCTAGCACAGTGGGCATGACCCATGTCGCTAATGGCAGTCCTGTGGACCAAATGCTGTAGAAAAGGTCCTGGTCACCACAACCAGCTTCAATCTCATAGGCCTCTGCAAGCAAACACAGAAATAAAGAGCATTTACACAACACCACAATGAGAAGCTAGAGGTGAAAGAGACTCAGTGTGTACACATAAGGGTTTCCGTAGAACACTCACAATTGTGAAAATACCCACCCTACTTCAGGTTATATGAGAAAAAGAAAACACCTAAGCGTTTTCCCTGGCATGAACCAGGTCCCACCCCCACCCCCCATTTCCTTTGCTGCCAGGTCCTCAAAGCTGTCCGGCTTCTCTTAGGCTCTCCCTTTCAAGTTCTGGATCAGGGATCCAGGAGGCATTCAATAATGTGGGCGATTTAGCCCATTGCACCAATGCACATAAACCCTCATTTCCAGGTCATATGAACAAACACCTAGTTTTATATAATGAATCAAGTTCAAGTTGATCCTTTGTCATTCTGTTTCAGCAGAGCTGACTGTAGTAGACAGAGGTTTGTGGGCTTGCACTGACCAAAACCAAACAAACACACACACAAACAAAAAGCCATCTACATTCATAGATAAAATTTTGTGTAAACATAACTAAGAATCATGGGCTATTTTTTTAATAATAGGTCTATGAAAAATATATTGATGAGTTACATGTACTTTGGGATTACAGTTTTCCTAAAACATTCACTCAGCACATTAAACAAAAACATTGATAAAATAAGTGGGGGTTTTGATGGAAGTTGACATAGATTGAATAGAATCTACAGGCCCAGCTTCAAAATATAACAAATTCATATCTTTAAGGGCAAAGCAGCTATTGTTTAGTCCAACACTTAGATTTTTGCTTCTGCAATATTGTAAAATCTAGACAGTGAAAGTTATAAATATATGTATTTTAATTTCAGATAGTGAATAATATTTTAGTGTGTGTATGTCTTATCCAATATTTCCTTTGTTTTGCTGGAAAATTTTAATGATTAAAGGTATTATCGTGTTAAACAAGGGGAAAGCTAAATCCACTATTTTTTAAAAAGTATACACAAATCCCAGAAACATGTAAGATTCACATGTACACTCCTTTCTAGTGCTCAGCAATTTGATGAAATAAAGATGCTTATGAAATTTAAAGCACCACTTATAAAGGTGAGTGACTTACTTTAGACTTTTATCTTTTTTGGAAAAAGTGAGAGACTATGTAGACTGAAGCAGATTTTTTTAAAAAAACAAATGTCTGTCTGGGTGATACATTTCTGTAAGGAAACCAAAGATGGGTCCACCCCAGACTGGCAATCACCGTCATCTCTTGGGCTTCCTGTCATCCTAAATCCTAAATTCAGCGAGAAGAACATCACGCGAAGAACCTGAACTTGGGGTTTGGAGTCTGAGAACTCAGTGATTTTCAGAAAGAAAAGCCACACTAAATCAATCAAATAAAAATGTGCCGGGCTTCTACTCCCTTAACTTTGCATTTTATAACCTACAGGATGGGGCTATTGAATCATTTCTGATTTTGACCTCACAAGTGAAGAGTATTTCATTTGATTGACTATTTCTGAGACATTGAGGAGGGTCCAAAGAGAGCTGTTCAGATCATATACTCAGAACCCTAAGGAAAGTTAAGAAGTTTCTTCCCCTAAGTTTCTTAGTGATGAGGATAAATGCTTTCCTGATTAGCACAGAGAGGAACCAACAGAGCCAACACCACACTTTCTGGTCCTCAATCCTGAGCTTCTTCCAGTTTCTCTATTTTCCATCTCTCAGGAAAGGGTACAACACCTCCCTCCTAGACACTGATATCCAGCACATGTTAAGCATGCAGTCTAAGGACAAAGAGCAGAGAGAAAGAAAAAAGACAAGCAAAGTAGAAATTAAAAATAGTCACAGAATTGGCAATGCCTTTAAAGAGTGATGGCCTCTGGGGCAGTCCAAGATTTAGAATAGCAACAGGACTTGTTCTGACTTCCAATTTGGCGCATTTGTTCACATATAACTGTCCTGACTGGGTTCCTGGTGACATGGCCAATATAGTCATTGCTGCTGCCACCATGATGTGTTAGAGAGAGATGAAAGAAGAATCACCACCACCCCCTCCAAGAATAGTCCTGTGGTGGTGAGGAAATATCAGCATTGCTTTCATAGGTCAAATAAGTAAAAACAGCTTGATAGAATAGTGGAGAGCATTTAGCCCCAAAGGGGGTTTTTTAAAGATGCACTCAGCCAAAAGTCCATTTCTAAATTTAGTTTCTGAGGAAGAGCTAATATAGGAAACTATTTGGTTTGTTTCATAGATGAGTGGACTTATGTATCTGTGGGTGGATGGAGGGATGGATAGATGGAATGGAAATGAGTCAAATACTAACTAGTCACACTCTGCCTGGTTCAACCTAGCTGTCTTCACAAACTTTTGGTGCCTCAATGATTCCACCATGCTATGAGCAATGACCATCTGCGTCTTGGACAGGAGAGAAACTGAGAAGTAAGTGACTTCTGGGGAGCTGTGGCACGCAGATCTAGTTGAGGCTGACATTGAGCTCCCAGCTGGAGCCGAGGGCCAGTCCAACAGAAAGCAAAGGATGCCTCCTGTAAACCTTCTTTGTTCTTCAAAAGATGTGGCTGGGATTAGAAAACAACAGAGT
>PVIH01010054.1:29416-78179 GCA_004025045.1 Sigmodon hispidus
GGGGGCGGCGAGGGAAGGAGTCGGGGCACGAAGGGGGACGGGACGGGATGGGACGACGCGGGGCGGGGCGTGGGGGAGGGCGGGGGACCGGAGACACTTGGGCAGCCAAAAGCCAAGAGAGGTAAAGAAAAGAGACTGCACAGAAAGGAGAATGGGGCTCAATGGAGAGACAAAGGGAAAATAGCTGGTTAATCACCAGTGCAACTCAGGAGACGCGAGACTCCTCACACGGCCCTGCCCTAGTTCATATCTGGCTGCCGGTGGTGGTTTAAAAAATTGCCGTATGACAAATAAATGAAACTGAGTTACCTGGGTTGTGGCAGAAATAAAGAAATAAATTGTATCATCAATACAGGTTTGTGGCAGCTTATGCTTGGAATCCGCTCCCCACACACCCTGTGTTTTGCTGCAATGGAAGACACCTTTTTGCCATTTTCAGAATGGAGGAAGATTAAAGCCAAAATTATCAGCATATTAGGTTTGAAGGCAACATTCTTCACCGAGATACTAACTTTGTTTTAAGGAAAACACAGGCAAGCAAAGAGGACCAGCAAAGCAGGAGAGAATTTTACTAAAATTACAGAACTCTTTCTAAGAATTTAATTATTTACTAGAACGAAATAAATAAGAAAAATGTTTTTCACCAATAGGCTTTCCAGTATCATTATATAAGGTAGCAGGCTGGTTAAGGACATGCTATTAAAATTAGGGCGACTACAGATTAAGCAATAAACTATCCTAAGACTACCACTGTATAAATCCCAAAGGTCCGAACGCTACTCTTCATTATAGTAGTGGGCCCATTGTGACCCCTCTCTTAAAAAGGCAAAACCTGCAGTCAGAGAACTAAGTCTGGAGCTAAGACCTTGGCACCGCCCTACCCGAGGATGCAACGGTTACAACTCCCTACCAGTGCACCGTGGCTCCACACGACTGAGCTACTTGCTCTTCCTCCCCGGGGCACAGATGCTGAGAACTGTGGTCCACCGCCTCCGGCCAGCAGCAGCTGCATGGGCGACTGTGCCGCCCGGTTCCAGCAGGACACAGAGCCCAGTGCAGCTTCTTAGACCAGATGCATCGGAGGGACCCTCAGAGACTTGGGGAGGCCGTCATCAACCCGGCCCGCAGGGCCTTTGTGTGTCTTTTGTACCATCCGCAGGTTCCCAGCGTGAAGGCCACTGCATCCAGCTCAAAACCAGGAGAGTGTGGCAATCACAGCTCCCCCTACCTAGCTGGGTTTTTTTCTTTTTTAAAGTGATAGAACCATATCAGCCTCAGATAATACCATAATGCCACAGATGCAGTATTGTGGGTCACTGATGTTAAAAAGTCACGATGGAAGCTTTATTTTCTTCTTTTCTGCAAAGATTAATTTTGAGGAAGGCACGTGGCATAAATGAAGACACTCCCAAAGTGACTGGGTAACCTCTCACATGGGCTTCCTTAGCCTCCTGAAGAGTTCTCAACAGATAGTATCCAGTCTGATGATTCTATAAATGAAACAAAATGCTACTATAGTGATACTTGTCTGTAATTCCAGATCTTGGAAGGCGGAGGCAGGAGTTTGAAGAACACAGGATCAACCTCCCATACAGAGTGAGTTCAAGGATAGCTGATCCCAAAATGGATGGATGGACGAATAGATGACCTAGATGATAGTACCAGCAGCACATTCTCAGATAAAACAGCATGCTGTGTGTTACATCCCATGGTGCCTTTGTTCACTGTTGCATGTGGACATGAGGTTCTAAATATCAAAAAGAAAAAAGAAAAGTATTCACTCAAAACAGCTGCACATTGTGTCAATGTTAATTGCTCCTGTCAATTTAATAGTGAAGACACTGTAGCCATGAATGTCTGCTTCCCACAAACCAGGCCATGGAGTTCCAGTAGCACCTGGCTTTGTGCACAGATCTGTCCTACTGCCCTTGGGTGCACTGTGTTCTAGCTATAGCATTGGGCAGAACTCCTCTGAATGGGGAGTGTAGACCAGCCTGAGCTTCAGGGGATTGGAAGCTCCTGTTTGTTGTGCCCTTGGGGAAATTACCTAATTCAGCTCAGCCAGCTCCAGACTGTACAGGCTCAAATGATGTCTCTGGGGAGAGGCACTGACTTCAGAAAGGGCACTCTTGCCTTGCTGTAGTCTAGCCCTTCCCACAGGGCCACTGAAGATATCAAATACAACAGCATTTCTTCTACACCATAGACTCATAGTATCCTATTAGTTATCCCTCAGTATCTACGGAAATTGCTTCTTTAAGGCTGCCACAATCCAAAGAAGCTCAAGACCCTTATCTAAAAAGGGACGGCAGATGGATGGGGCTTGAAATGGCGCAGGGGGTAAGGCCACTTTTTCCACAAACGTGAGGACCTGAGTTCAAATGTTCAGTACCTACAAAAAGCATTGTGAGGGTACATGCCTGTAAGCCCATAGCTCAAGAAGGGTGAGACAGGGTGAGCTTCCAATCTCCTGAAGTCTGAAGGGAGCCTGATGGCCAGATCAGTGAGAAATCCTGTCTCAAGGAGATAAGACAGAGGTTCTCCACTGGCTTTATAATATACTCCTGCATATATACACACAGGGGATGAGGGATAAAAGTAAATAAATAAGTAAATCTAGTGTGAATTACATAGAACTCATGTACCCCTCTGAAGTCCTCAGAGGAACACATCATAGCACAGGAGTGCTGCATAAACAGTTGATGCACTGATTGCTCCCCAAATATCAGCAAGGGCAAAGATCTACACGTTTGGGAACAGGTGCAGTTTTATAAAACATATTTTTATTCCACTGTTGGTTTGAACACCCAGATGCGTAAGGATGTGGGAGAAAGGGGAGTCTCAAATAAACTCACTTAGGATTCTCATCAAAATGACTTGAGACTGGGCACAGTGTGGCTCAGTGTGCTCTTGTGGAGTCCAGCCTGTCTACGTCCAGCTCCCTGGTTCTAATGGTACAGTTCAGATCTAACTAACTGTGAAATCAGTGAGTCAGAAATCATGTGTGACTCTTAGTTCCCTGACTCCCCCAGCAAGGAGGTCCTGAGGAAGATCATTTGTTTCACTTTCTGTAGGAATGTTGAGGATGCTAAACCAAAGCCAGGCCCTGCAGTGGATCCTGTGCACAAGAGGGCTGCCCCACTAGAGGCAACTCCAAGATCAGGAATAGGGGTCCTTGGGACAGTGAAATCTCTAGGCAGTTGGGAGGGGCGGGGAGGCTGGAGAAAGAAGGGAAGAGCCGCATTGTTGCTTTGTTTATGAGAAAAGCAGAGAAGGTAATCTTTTTTTTCCCCCATGTATTGAAAATAGGTAATTCTATGCCAAACCACAGTTTCTCCTGCCTCCACTCTTCCCAGATCCCCCCATCTTCCCACTTTCCTAGATCCTGCTCCCCTCTATTTCCCTTCAGACAAGAGCAGGCCTCCAAGAGACAGCAACCAAATATGACAAAATAAAATACAACAAGACAAGGCAAAAGCCCTCACACTGAGGCTGAACAAGGCAACCCAACAGGAGGAAGAGTCACAAGATCAGGCTAAAGAGTCAGAGACACACCTACTTCCACAGATAGGAGTCCCACAAAAACAAGCTAAGCCACAGTGTATTTGCAGAGGACCTGGTGCAGACCCCTGCGGGCCTGTGCTTGCTGCTCCAGTCTCTGGGAGCCCATATCAGCCCTGCTAGGCAGATTCGGTGAGCCATGTCCTCCTGGTGTCCTCCACACGCTCTGACTCTTCTTATTCCGTGGGAACCCAAGCTCCAAGGTGGAGTACCCAATAGACCTCCAATTAGACTCTTCGTGCATGTCTGACTATAGGACCCTTCACCAGCTCCTATCTGCTGCCAGAGGAAGCCTCTCTGATGACGACTGGATAAGGCACAGGTCTGAGTATAGCAGAATAACATTAGAAATCATTTCATTGGTTTTTGGTGGTGGTATTGGTAGTGGATTTTAGACAAGCTATGTTTGTTTCTACCCTACATCTCTAGACTATCAAGTCTCCAGTTCCTGGCCATTTAGGCAGTGTTGGGCCAGGGCTCTCTCTCAAGGAGTGGGCCTCAAGCTAAAACAGACATTGGTTGGCCACCCCAACATTGTCCCAACATCTCTTGCAGACAGGACAGAAGACAGGTCAAAGGTTTCATGGTTGGGTTGACATCCATGTTTTTCTTTTAGATGCCTGCAGAGTACCTTTCCACAGCAAAAAGACTTGAACATGTAGGTGAAGGCTCTATGCAGGCACCAGTGTGACCTCTCCAGTTCAGTGAACCATGTGGATGCTGTCTTCAGCAATGCTCCCCGACCCCACCCCACCCCCTCCACCCCTGCTGTCACTTTGTGGTGAGTATTCACGAGTGAAATGGTTCCGCAGGTTAAGTTGCCTACTGCTAACCCTGATGCCCTGAACTGGCTCCCTTGGACTACTCATGGCTGTAAGGAGAACTGAGAACCAACTCCTGGAGGTTATCGTCTGACATCCATATACACACTGTAGCACACATCAGAATGTGCACTCGTGTGTTCACACACACATGCATTCTCATACACAATCAATTCATAACTGCCAAAGAAAATACGCTTCTAGGGGCTGGAGAGATGGTTCAGCAGTTAAGAGCACCGTCTGCTCTTCCAGAGGACCCGGGTTCGATTCCCAGCACCCACATGGCAGCTAACAACTGTCTGTAGTTCCAGTTCCAGGCAAACACCAAGGCAAATAAATAAATAAATAAAGTTTAAAAAAAAAAAAGGAAAATACGCTTCTAAAAAGAGACGTTTAATTAAGAAATTCTGCTACAGATTGTGCAGTGTGACTGTCTTTTCAAATGAATTTAAAACATTCCATTTCTTCTTTATACATTTAAAGTTGCGGTTCAAGACCATTCTGAATGTTATACAGTCCAGCTTGTATTTAGGTTACATCTTGATTTTCCTGTTGCTATAAAGGACTATCCAAGAGTGAGTAATTCATAAAGGGGAAAGATTACTCAGCTGACATCTGGGGCTGTAAAGAACAGCATTCAGTGGTCCATCTGGAAAGGCTCTCTGCTGCTTCAGCTGATGTGGAGTGGATGCAGAATGGCCAGAGCACAAGTTATGCTTTATAACAAGCACATCACCTGCTAACTTGCCCAGGCTCAACAGAGTAGAGCTCTCTGCAGATAGAGAACTTAACTGACACTCACCATGACCCAACGCCTCCATTAGACCCCACTGCCCACGATTCTTCATTGAGAAGTGAAGACTTGGTTTCCTTGGGAACGAAGCATACTCAATCAAAGCAGCTTGCACAGAGCTTCACACACTTGCCAGTCACTGTGATAAATGCCCTCACAGAAGTAGCTTTGGGGAGAACAAGATTATTCCAGCTCAGAGTTTGAGGGTACAGGCTGTTAGGTCCCAGACAAGTCTCCCTCAGTACCTATGACTCCTCTCTGCTCTTCTCACCCCACCCTACTAAACCTCTTAAACCTAGGGGTCTGGCTTCCATTCCTCCCCCCCCCAGCTTCTCTTTCCTATATAACTCAGACATTTTAGCTACAGAGTTCTCTTGGCTACTGGCTGGCTGTGCTCCTAGATCTCTCTTGGTCCACTTGCTCCACACTTCTCTTCCTCTCTTGCTGATTCCCACCCTCAGCCCCCTCCATCCCTCGGCCCAGTTCAGTATGGACCCTTCCAGATGCCTCTGGCTGTTTCCCCCTTACTTCTGTCTACAGCACACCTTCTCCTCAACCATACCTAGGCGCGGCCATGTCCTCTTTTTCATTCACAATCTGTCATGAAGGGGAAGTTCTGGTGGTAAGGGACTGAGACAGCTGCTCACATTTGATCTGCGTCTGCAAGCTGAAGACAGTGAATGAACAGTGACAAGCTTTCTCTTTCTTACACAGTCTGGAGTGGGAGCCCAGGGAATGTTGCCGCCCAATTTTAGGAGTGAACCTTCCCCCTTTAATTAACCTAACCTGCATACCCCAGCCCCAGAACACAGGCATACCAAAAGGCTTGTCTCCAAGTGATCCTAGGTCCTGTTAAGTAGAGAATAGACACAACTGGGTGAATACGACTGTGTGTGCAATGTCCTCATGACCCATACTACAGGGGGCATCCTGGTACATTATCTACTGTCGAAGGATATTTACTCACACTATGAATCCTAGATTTCATTATTATGGTTCAGCTCTATCACACCCATTTAAAAGATTAAATAAAATTAATCATAGATTGAGAGGGAGGGCATGCAACTAGTTCACACACACACAAAGTCATGGAGAGTGGGAGGAAGTTGAATAGAGGGACACACAGGAAGTAATAGGGAGGGACTTTTGAGTTTGGCAGTCCAGTTTCAGGTGGCAGAAGAGGAGGCTCTCTTTTGTGGAAGGCAGAGAAAAAGGAAGTAGCTGCGTGTTTTCTCTGCCTCTCTGTGTTAGCATCTGGCTCCTGAGTCTCTACTGGTAAAATAGAATGATAGAGACTTAGTTAGGTGGCTGGATGTTGAAGTCCCACCAGGCCTGGGGTGGCAATGCAGTGAGTTATTGCAGTAGCTGAGGCAGGTTTCAGATGTAGCCGCTGTACCACTGGTAAGACATCAATCTACCCCATCTTCTGTTTTCTGTCATGGTCCAGGGACAGGTTCTCTTCAAATGCATCTTCCTGCCTTACATTTATACTGTAACTATCAGACATCTGTTCATTGTCCCTTTTCCCCAAAGACTGGGCAAATAGGAAGGCTTAGCTCACAACATCTACCTCACAGGTACTACCTCTTATTCAGAGCCCTGGAGATTGTGCCATGTTTCATCTTGGTGTGCTGGTAACAATTAAACAAACTCTAGGGTGGCTATTGTTATAAGCTGTTTACAAAGACAACTAGATGTATTTTTCTGTTTTAAGTATCCTTTTAAAAGACTCAGTAATCACATTATAATGTTGTTAGCTGTTGCTCTACTCTTGTACATTTCAAATAGATTGGATTTCATGGGGCTGACTTCCTGGTGGTATATTCCTTGAAGTTAATACTGGTCCAATGGAGATAGACAGGTTTAAGATGTCTTATGTGAGCCTTGCCAACATTTTATGCAGGATTCCAGATGGCCATCCCATTAGCAGGGTCAAAGAATGACTATATCCACTTTTAGAGGAGAATTCCAGAGTGTTCCTTAAGTTTTACTCACTGAGACCTAATTGTGAGTAGTTTGTTGAAGGTGCCGAATCCTCCACTTAGGGAGGGGCTCTGCACCAGGTATCCTCAGCATGGCAGGTAGAAGTGAGCGTGCCCACTCTGCTTAAGCCCTAGTTGCCTACTTAGAACAGACTCACATATGAACTGAGGATGATGTTCTTGCTCTATAGAATATCTGGGGGGAATAAATGAGCTTAGGCACACAAGTCTTTCAGCGCCATTCAGCAGGAAGTGATTATATTTCCGTGGCTCTCAGCAGCAGCCAAGACATTTGTTCAACATTTTCATGAAATATTTCCTGTGAAGCAGACTCTCCAGTAAAGTATTGTTTTCACTCAAGTGAAACATTGACTTGGGTATTTACCAGGAGGCCTTTTCTAAGAGAAGCATTTGTAAGAACTGAGCAATTATCTAGGTCTATCCCTCAATGTCTGCAAGAGATTGTCCTCAGAGTGCCCCACGGGCTTGAATCCCTTATAGAGCATGTGTTTGTATTTACACATAATCTCATTTCACCCTCCTGTCAACTCCAGATGGTTATAATACCAAATACAATTACATGCAACACAGAGTTGTTCTATTATATTGTTTGGGGAACACTGTTAAGGAGGAAAATTGATACATGTTCAGTCCTGATGGAGTTTTTCAAATATTTTAACTAACTATATGCTCATATATGTGACTTCTGCCTTTGTTCTGAGGTATCAGAGTAAAATTAAATGCCTAATTGGAATAAGACAATTGGCGTATGAAATTTGTCACATTAAAATGAGCTATGACAATAGCAGTGATGCTTTGGGGTGAGACAGAAACACTGCTCCACTGTAAATCCACTTGAAACATCACAAACCAGGACCACCCTGGACTCAGTCAGGTCCAAGACCCTTCAGCAGTCTCCATCTCTGCCTCCTCCCTCCCCCCAGGTCTATTCCAATCTACCACACACTGCACTAACCAAAAGTCATTGCCCCAACTCCAAGTTCAACAGCAATCAGCACACAATGCAAGCAAGACCACCTTGGTTAGCCTTTCAGTCTTAGTGTCTGACCGTGCCAGAGGCTCCCCACTGCCCTGTGCTGAGAGACTACATGTCTCTGCTTCGGACATGACAGTGCTGTGACTGTGGAATAAAGCATTCCTTTTGGCAGGTTCTTGGTTTCATAAATTAGAAAATAATAACAATTTAAGGGTGCTCGATTGAAATTAGGAAGAGACATGATGAAGCAACCGAGCTTGGAGTCTGCATCTACTGTAGGGAGATCTGAAGATGGGGCAGAGGGAAGGAGAGCTATATGTGCTTCCTAAATCAGAAGCTGGAAAGTAAAGGTTCTGCAGTGAAGGCCTGTGAACAACTCATAGGAAAGACTTGCCGGTTACAAGCACAAAGCTCGCTAAGGACACGGTTACTCCTCTAATTCCTTGTCTTCTCCAGTATGTCATATTTCTTTACTCTTTCAGCTCTAGGCTTAATGCAGGTGAGGTCTGTTCTAATTAATTTTGATTGTCAACTTGACTGAATTAAGTGAGGTGAACTTCAGGGCCTCTCTGGAGAGTATTAAGTTAGGAGGAAGGGCCATCCTGGACTGTCTTCTGTCCCATACCAGGTGACTTTTCTAATACGAGACAGAATCTCTCAAGTTTACTTTATCAATGTGTTTGGGTTTAGAGAGGAAGAAAGCCATTTACTCCAACTCCAAAGCCAGCTTTATTTTTAATCAAACCAGGACCACATTTCTCTCTCTCTCTCTCTCTCTCTCTCTCTCTCTCTCTCTCTCTCTCTCTCTCTTTTAAAGAGATAATAGATCTAAAGCAATGAGAATTGAGAAATTACCCAATAGCGCATATTAGTACCAATTGTCCTTATATTCCTTTGTTTGTAATCCTTTCATAAGTGATTTCCCTTCAACTTTAGGTGTCTAAGCATCTGGCATCCTTTTAACGTCTTGAAGATGGTTGCATCTATTCTTCTGTAAGGACAAAAATGAGACCCTGCCCCAGCCCTGTAGATGAACTTTCCTTACCATGTATACAATTATCATATCGGAGTCAGTACCTTTCCTTCTCAGGAGGGGTCTCCTTTGCTAAACAGATCTTTATTAATTTCATCTGTACCTATATCTTTTCTTCTCTTGTGGAAACAAAAGCAAAAACCCCTTCCCCATCAAAGCACATATTCCAGCTTTTACTCTGAAGTCAGTACATCCTTGAAGCAGATAGTTTAACTCAGAAGTTTTTCTATTACCCAATGTCTCTCTGGAGCTGTTGTTCCTTTCTCATTGGCATTAAGAAAATTCAAGGTCAGTAAAGCATTGTGCAATCTCTCCCTGGGTTTTTCATTCACCTTTCTGTTTATGAAGAATCTCTGTTAAGGTACGATGAGATCTCTCCACAACTGCTTGTCCTGTGGGATTGTGCAATATCCCTGTAATGTGCTTTATATTATAATATCCAAAAAATCTGCCTCATTTTCTGGGAAGCATATGCTGGAGCATTGTCAGTCCTAATTTGAGCAGGAATTCCCATTACGGCCCTGGCTTCCAAAAGGTGAGCAAGTACAGCATCAGTTTTTTTCAGAACTCAAGGCAGTTGCCCATTGCGTTCCTGAGTAAGTGTCAATGGTATGATGTACATATTTCATCTTTCCAAATTCTGGAAAGTGAAGCATCCATCTGCCAGCTCTCATTTCCCCGTGTACCCTTAGGATTTCTTCCAGTGGGTAAAGACGGCTGGTTATAGAGGGAACAAGTAGTAAAATTCGGTAGAATTTCCTTGGCCTGATGGGAAAGCTCTTTTTTAATCCCTTGTGATGGGAGCCAAAGCCTAGCTTAGCCATTTTTCAGTTTATAAATTAGCCATGTTTATAGGTTTCTATTTTTTCCTTCTGTTATAGCTAGCCATTTACCAGCAATTATGTGACTCTCTAGGTTGCCAGAAGGCTACACCCCCCATTGTCTTAAGCTAGACCATGAATTCAGGCAGTTTCCTTTGATCCTCTCAGACTGAAGGTGACACTCTCCAGCCATTTAACTGATAGCAGATAGATTTCCAAACTAATTCTACCCTGTCTGGCAACTCTCCTCAAATCAGGCTTGACACTTTCTAACCGACCCTCCCCTTGTTCCAGGCTACGTGCATTCTTCCCACACTGAGATTCTATTTAAATGCTGGCCAGATTTTTCTTTGAATAGTTTCATCTTGCTCTCAATTCCTTCATGTTCCTATGTCTCACCCCCAGTTTCAGGTCTATGTTGAAAACCCCGCCAAGAGGTTTTTTGGTTTTATTGGTGTTGTCTGCCCCTGGTTTCCACAGGAGAGGATAACTGATGAAAAGAGACGGAAGAAGGTAGGTAATTACCTTCGGAACTATCACAATGCCTTGGGATCTGAGAAGGTCCCTATCCAGGCCTTTTCTTATTGGCATTTAGTAAATGATGTTTTGAGAATATATAACAATTCTCCAGATATCCAGGAAGTTATTAAGGAGAGAGAAAAAACTCTACAGCCAGTCTCCCGTCCTCCCTCTGTACATGGATCGATTTCCATAGAAATTCCAGAACAGGGGGCTGGAGAGTTGGCTCAGAGGTTATAAGAGCACTGACTGTTCTTCCAGAGATCCTGAGTTCAATCCCCAGCAGCCACATGGTGGCTCACAACCATCTATAATGACATCTGGTGCCCTCTTCTGTATACTGTATACATAGTAAATAAACCTTTAAAAAAAAAAAAAAGAAAAGAAAAGAAAGAAATTCCAGAACAGGAAGTGATCCCTGAGGAATTGTCCAAGCCTCAAACTTTTACCTCCCCATCTGACTCAAATAGACCCAGAACTAT
Source organism: Sigmodon hispidus (assembly GCA_004025045.1). NCBI lineage: Eukaryota > Metazoa > Chordata > Mammalia > Rodentia > Cricetidae > Sigmodon > Sigmodon hispidus. Next base: position 40,426 of record PVIH01010054.1, read on the forward strand.
TTATCTGTCCTTAAAGTTTGATGATGATGCTTCTCTCCCTGAAGATGCTTCACCCCACACCGCAGGAAAGGAAGTCAGTGTTAGGGTCTCAGTAGATTCTGGCCACGCCTGGTCAGTGTCCTGATTCTCAGGAGCTACTAAGGCTTCCCTAAACAATGCCTGAATCCCACTACAGATAACAACAACAGAAGTGCTGTTTTCTGGGATTTTGTTTTTTCTCCTTTTTTTAAAATGGACTACACTGGATGTCTCTACAATTTTGTTCAAATAACTGGAAAAGCTGTTGCTGTCACTGGAATATAACATACTACTGCATATATATTATATATATATGCACAATTTGAATTTTTAATATTTTAGCCATACTGTTAACTTTGGCAATTTATGTCCCAATTTATCATTTTGTGTTAGCATTACATAGAAATTGATAGCCATGTTGGTCTTGAAAATTTAAACTTATTTTTCCCCATCTGCATAAGGGTAACATATAGTTTTCACATATGTAAGATACTGTCTACCTGCCGTTTGATTATAGAAACTAATATTCTTCAAATTAAAAACATAAATGCACTGAAGAAACAAGTTATTTATACCCAAATACTCACCTGATTTTACTTCCTGTTATAGTTTAAATGTCTTCATCAGAACTGTATTGGAAATTTAATCTCTGTGTGAGTGTTTAGAAAGTAGGAAATAACTCCAGCTACTGTGTTCAGTGATGACGCCTGAACAGAAACTAAGGTTCAGTGAGTCCATAAAGATGGGGCCCTAACCCAGTGGGATTGGGCTTTCTGGCAAGAGGGAGAAAGGGCTGAATTTATGTGTTCTGGCTTGCTATGTGATGTTTTATGTCATTATGGAACCCTGTAGAGTCCTCACCAGCAAGGACATTGCAACTTTCTCCCAAGTACCCCCACATTCAGACCTATGAGCCAAATAAATTTTTGTTCTTTACAAATTATTCTTCTTACGGCAATGGAGGCAGGAAGTGAGCCAGGGCACGCACTCTGAAACTGAAGGAAGCAGTTGTTGCTTTACTGAGACAGTGGCTTCTGGTGGCCCAGGAACAGCTGCCTCAGGCCACACAGTGATATACATCATATGTCAGTAAATCCCTCTACAAATGGCAACGGATAAGTGCTGTAATAAGCTCACTGGTGAATGAGGGACTAGAGAAGACAGACTTAGGAAAACACAACCAAAGCCAGGACACAGCAGCTGCAGAATCACATGAAGCCGGAAGGAGAACCCAATGAGAAAGAAGGCCAGGCCAGGCCAGCCGGAGCAGCTGCAGCCTCAGCCTCAGCCTCAGCCTCAGCCTCCCTTATGGCCCTGCCATAGCCCTTCCTGATTCAGCCTGCTCTCTGCTCTGAACTCCTTCAGCAAATGTTCTGAATCCCCTTAGTACCGAGAGTTCTGGTCCCTGCTAGGGAAGTCCAGTCCATGAGAAACGTGATCTCACATAATAGCCGTGGCTGCTCCACAACTGTACATATTTACCAAGTGCTAGGGATGAGATACATAGAGACAAGTGACAATGACAGATAAACATTCCCAGGAGCGACTTGCACGAACCAGAATATTACTCAAATATTATTTATGTTTTCAAAATTAATATTCATTTCATCTGCTACAAGATTTAAAATCTGATTTTCCTTCAACTTGTAATCCAGTTTATAAATCTTATTTTAGAAAATGAATAGTAAGACTCTAGTAGGTTTCAGTTCTCTACCGAGAAAACATTTACAATTAAATGATAAACAGTTCTACCTCATAAATATAAAAATGCAGCCATCCTTGTAAGCACTATAGTTTAATAAATCCTCTCTGAGTGCTAAAAAAAAACTCATATGATGTGATGCAAGTAATAAATTATCTTAAATGTATATCATTTGAGTAAAAACTGAAAAACTTGTGTGAGTTTGTTCAACAGCACCATCAGGTTTACATGAACAGGAAATCAGGTACCAATTTTTAAAATATTATACCTTTAAACATTATAACTGTAATTAGCCTTCCACATCTGTGGGATCCACACTCATGAAGTCAGTCAACTCTGGATCAGAAACATATTGTGGGGGGACTCAATTTACTGTGAACATGTCTGCAATGAACATGCACATGGTAAGCACATACACAGTGAACATGTACATGGAGAGCATGTACACAGTGAACATGAACATATACATGGTGAGCATGTATACAATGATTATATATATCCACAGTGAACATTACACAGTAAACATATACCCTGTTCTTTTCTTCTTAACCATACTCCCCAAATAAGACATTGTAATATCCCTTTATAGTGGATTGGCTTTTCTCAGAATTGATAAAAAATACTTGACAGACAACAAGGTTGGTGTGAGAATATAGTCCAGCAGTGAAGGAAGGCGTGGGGCTGTGGTGGTTCTGTCATCATGGTAGGAGCTTACAGCACATATCTTGTTCAGCTGATAATAAATATTAACCAGAGGGGTAACAGTTGACTTCAGCATCCCATAGGGTCCATCTGGACCAACTAATAGACAGAAGTAAGCAACCAGAGTCCTGCGTGAATAGTTTCCATTAAATGCATCCAGCACCTTCCTCTCCATATAGTCTGCTCTTTAACAGATCAAAATATCAGACACAAACTCAGTTAGGTAACAACTGGGGCTGGAGAGATCCTTGAGTGGGCAAAGAAATTAGTTAAGGAGCTAGGCCAAGCCAAAGCCCAGGTATGTGGGCTGCACAGACATCTCTTTCCATGGGTGGTGTACTCCATCTTCTCAGGGCTCAGCCTGGTGTCTGGGGTCAGAGGGCAATTACTCTGGATGTGTGGAGCATCTCATCCCCGGTCCCTGTGTGTCTCTGTGTGGTCCCTTCAAGATGAAAAGTTACCTTGAAGATGGTTGACCTACTAAGAAAACAGTTTTGCAGCTATGGTCATTTTATATGGGAGCCTTAAGACTGCAGATACTAACATCTGTGGTGAGCCCATCTCCACTGAAAATCCTTCTTAAAACACCAAACATGTACAATTTACTTTATAGCACAATATTGAGACAGCTGTTGGGTTTGATATTCTGAAATATTTCTATAATTTACATCTTCCTTATTTTATGTTCTTTGTCAGTGGGACAGGATTTAGAGTTACCATGGAAACACATCACCCTGAGCATCTCCGAGGCAGTTTTCAAATATATTTAACTGAGGAGGGAAGACCCACCCTGAACATGGGTCAAGATTAACTATTAATACTGTCTCTTTTATGTCTCTTTTAAGCTATCGAGTAGATGGGGCTTTGGCAGAATTCTGTAATCACAATTAGTACCACAGACAGCAGCTGATATGTAATGAGCATTCTTCAGTCAGATCATTACTGACAATAGATATTAGTAATGGCTTGTTAACATCTTCCTTTTATTGCAACGTCTCAAGCATGGTGTACATAGTATCTTAGATACTTTCAGCTCTATGAGGCCAGAGTACCTCCATTTTGTTGAATCATTACAGCTATTTGTTGCAAAGGTTGTAAGGGTATACAGAACAAGTTTAATGGAAATCATATTACCTCAAGCTTTGTATATTTCCTTATATTTTTCATAACTCTTCAGAAAAGTATAATATAAAATGAAAATCACCAGATAATTTATAAACTCACTTAAGAGGTTGGTTGCTTTTTTATGTCATAATTTTGGCTTAGTGACCTTTTACTATGAACAAGAAAGCAGCAGATATTTAATGAGTTCAAGTTAATGAGTGTGGTAAAATGCATTTCTTCCATGCTATCTTCAAATATTGTTTTATTACTAATATGTGCTTATGTGTGGTGTGGTGGGAACAGGTGTATGGAGGTCATAGAACAACTCTGTGCAGTCAGTTCTCACCTTCCTCTTTTATGAGGTTTCCAAAGATCGAACTTGGATTTTCAAGCGTGAGCCACAAGCTCCTTTACCGGCTGAGCCATCTTGCTGGCCTCTTATGTTATTTTTATTAATGTTTTCCATTAGCATACAAGGTAGCAGACTTCATTATAGCCTCTTACTATGTATATGCCATCATACCTGTGTAACCCCATTGTACGATGAGAATGTTAGCGAGCACAAAGGTGAAGGAGCATGTCCGAAGTCCAGCCAAGAAGCATGTCCAGGTCCCCTGCAGATGCACAATTTAGCTCCCTCATTCTCTGCTGCCTCATTGCACAGCTTCATTATTACCCTTCACTGTTATGCTCAAATCATAGGCATTTTTAGTTACAGTTTTAGAGATCTGAAAAAAATATATTTTTAAAATGTTATTTAGGTATCACTTATCAAAAAGCAGTTAGTGCAATATAAATGAAGAGAATAGGAGATTTGAAGACAGATGTGGCTATCTATGTGGTCCCAGCATCATATCAATCCTTTATGCCTTGAGGCCCACTGGCTTCTCTCTCTGAGCTGGACTTCTCTGGTGGTGAAATGGGATAAAAATACCAACTTTCAAAGGCCATCTAAAATCTGTAATGCTCCAAGCTCAACCTGTTGCTGTGTGTCTTTTTCCTCTTGGAGATACAATAAGATTGACTGACATCTTTGCCCTATCTATGTGAGCTTGATGGGTCCTGCTTGTAGATGCACACCATGGCTGGCCAGCTTCTGCTTGGTACTTAGGATGCTAATTTTTCTCTGACCTGCTGCTGCCACAACTTGATTTTATTCCCAGTGTCCAGGTCATTACTTATCCCAAGATCCTTTGCTCATGATCCTCCTGCCTCTGCCTCCTTCAGCAAATCCTCCTGGCGTGTGCCAACACAACTGGCCCAAGGTCCTTTTCTCAAACCAGCTGGGCCATGGAAAGCCAACGCATGGCATTCTTGGAGCAGAACATCCAGCTACTGAAAAACAATTCAAGAATTTTAAACGAGAATGCAGAATGGAAAAATTCATTTTCCAATTTTGGAAACAACTCTTGTCATTTTTATTCTAAATTTAGAACTTGTTTCAACTGCAGGACTCATAGGACTGCAAAATACTAGCCAGACAGATCTCAAAGAGCTGTGTTAGAGCAAGAAATGGTGTAGACCAAGATGGCAGTCCCGGCCGGGTGCCTGACCAGCTGGGCAACCCTGGTCAGTGTGCGTGCGTGCGTGCGTGCGTGCGTGCGTGCGTGTGTGTGTGTGTGTGTGTGTGTGTGTGTGTGTGTTGCTGAGGGTGGAATCCATGTTATACAAATGCTTTACCATGGAGTTGCATCCCCAGAAATGCTTTAAGCTCTATAATTTTGTTTCCTCACTCACGAAACAGCAATTGCAATCATGCCTTCCTCCCTATGTTACTCAGAACTAAGAAGCAGAACAGTAGGCTAGCTGCCATCAGTGCTAGCCTGTCTTCTCTGTCAATGCTTAACCTGTACTCAGTGTAAGCAATAGCACAGTAAAACCACCAAACGGGACCACCCCATGACTAGAAAGAAAGGCGTTTATTGGGGGTAAAACTGCCAAGACTGTCTGGGGGTGGAGGTGGGGCAGAGAGAAGATTGAAATGGTGGAAAAGCAAGTAGATTTTAAGACAGTCAGCAGGGTGGAGTCTTTGAGCTGATACAGGCTGCTTGGGCTGACCCAGAATTAGATACTGTTGCCCATGGTAACTGACCCTTGGGGAGGATGAAGGGGGTCTCCTGGCAAATGGATATTTGTCCTTAGGACCCTGTTTACCCAATAACAACCCTTCTGTTTCCCTGGCCAAAGTCCTTCTGTTTAGAACATTGTCACCAGCATTGCCATTTGGGGGCAGCTTTGATATAACACTCAGGAAAGCAGTCTTGCTCCAAAGCCCAGAAGGTGCCTAGTGAAAAGAAAGCGTGCGTGGTGGATGTCTGAGTCTCTGATTCATTTTGTATGGGACTAAGGGACCTGAGACTAAAATGGGGCCTCTCCATAGACCGTGCCTGCCTCTCCCAGATTGTATGTCTAAGAGATATGGTGTGTCTGATGCTCACCTGTGATCTTTGAATCCAGTTTGAGGAAATGATTGGATTTTCTGTGTGGTGGCACGTGGGTAATGCCGGGCTGAATGTTGCCATTCTCCCGGGCCTTGTTAACCGACTGTGCGGAGTGACCCCACTTCACAGCCACGGCTGACTCCTGAATTTTCCAATGGCGTTTTGACTTCAGGGCTAGGTGCCCAGAGGATGGAGCCCTGAGGAGACAAAAGCCTCTTCCCTGTGCTGGTACTTGTCTCATGGCAGGGAAGAGCAGACAAAAGGGGAATCATCTGAGCTCTGCACACAACAGGAGACCGTGTGAGCAGCCACTTTGCTTTCTTGCCTCCTGGGTAGGAACATTAAGTAAAGGCCACCCCATGCCCTCTTGATTCCTATGGACCTAAGCGGCCCAGGCTGCCACTTCTTCCTAGACAGCTGCAGCCAAAGATCTGGTTTGGAATTGATTTATGGAAGGAGAGTGGTCAGAGGCTCTCAGTGAGAGCAGAGATCCAGAGCCGAGCAAGGAGTTGGCAAAGTGGAACAGGACACAGGCCATTTCTACTCAGTGGGATACATTTGGACCCACAGTGTACAGTGTCTGTCCAGGCCCTGGCATCTTGAATTCTGCCACAAAGGAAAGTCATGAGGCTGTAAGCCCCAGAGATCGAATTCCAGTGAAGTCTTGGGTGGGTGTTGGGGAAGTTCCCAGGGAGAAACTGCTCAGTGGCGCTGGCCGCAGCAGCAGAGTTGCTGCGCTTAAAGGTGGATATGAATGGACATGCCTCCAAACACACAGCCTGTGCTTGAAAAGTTCTAGTGGACCCAGCACAGGGGAGGGAAAGGAAACTGATGGGATATGGTAACTAAGTCACACATTGGCCTGATCCAGGAGCAAAAATCTCATCTTCTGTGTTTAGCCTTTTTTTCTGACCATTATCCAAAACAACGTGTAACCAACACTCTAAACAAAGACAAATATCCATAATCTGTTTTTTTTTTTTATTTTGTTCTGTTTTTTTCCTGAAAAGTAGGTATAGTTCTCTAGATTACTTCCTGCTGATTGGGAGTGCTAGTAATCTTATGGGGACTCAAAGAAAATTCAGAATAATGGTTAAGTCTTGGATGGAGTAGTCTCTAAGGTTGGGTCATCTCAGCCATCAGTCTTGAAACTGTTCTGAATGCAGAACTCAGAGGAAACTGCAACAGAGGTACTCTGAAATGTTGGATCATCTGGGCCACCCATTCACATCAGAGATTTTTCAGGGTGTCTTCCTCTATCAAACATATTTTTTCTGAATCTGGAGTGAATCCATAGCTTCTCATTTCCTGTGGAAACAAAAGCATAACCTCTTCTCCAAAGTAAAATATCTTTTGACTTATATTTTGAAGTCAGGACATTTTTTAAATATATAGGTTGGATTAATCTAGCAAAATTTATAATCAACTGTCTTTTAGCAGTTGTTGCTTTTTTTAAGCAGTCAAACAATCTGAAGACAATACAAAAACATACAGTGTGCAGCCTCTCAGTGTATATTCCATCTTTGCATGTGGCCTTTTAAAAATAGTACTTTTCTCCCTTTTTAAGGACTTGATTATTTTAAAACTATATCTCTTTTTTTATGACAAGCTATACTTTCTCTTTATTCTTCCAAGCCTATGTACATTTCTAAACACATTGTAAACCATTAGAGGTTTTGTTTTCAAATCTGAATCTGTCTTTGCTGTATATCTCTTTTTCTGACCACATGAGTCTTTAATCTGCTAGACCCAGTGACTAGGACAAAAGTGATGCTTTGACAGCTGGCTCCACCCCATTCCAAGGAGTGGAATTGAGAAGCTAGTCTTAGGGTGGAGGCACATTTACAGCCAGATCTAAAAGCAATGTTTCCTGTCCAACTCTGGGAAGCTTGGGGGCCATGCCACCATCGAGTATCATGCCAGCCTCTGTTCATAAATCCCATTTCAGTTTGGTAGCAGGGCCTCTTAAAAGAGCCACTAGGTTTTTGCCATTAACACTGAGTCAGAAAGCTGTCTCTTAAAAGAGTCCAGCTGAGAAATTGCTGCTACCAAGAAGTCATGCTTGACTCTGTTCTTTTGTGTCTAGAATTCCTTTTTAAGCATTTGTCAAGTTTTATGTGGAAATTTTTGCTAAACGTTTGAGCACCACAAATTTGTTATCAGAACAACCTCTGGTCAACTTCTCTCAGCCATGCTGGCCTGGGTTTAAGGCCTCACTGTTGAGGACACTGAAAGCTGTCCAACAGCAGAAGGATGGCTAGGAAAGAGGCAGCATATATGTTAACAGGAGAATTTGTTTTCAACCACAAATGCAATTCTGTTTGTTTGTTTGGTTGGTTTGGGTTTGGTTTGTTTTTTGTGGGGTTTCTTTGCAGGGTGCAGGGGTGGATACTACTAGCAATCTTCATACCAAATAGGCTAACCCAGTCTCAGAAAATCAAGTATCATTTGTTTCTCTTGTTTGTAGTTCCTGGACTTCATACATATTCATAAAGTCATGCTTGCGCATATAACATAAAGTCAGAAGTAAAACTGGGGAGCTGAGGGTGGGGAGCCCACAGTAGGGAATCCAGGACTTAGTTGATAATTGCAAGGTCTAATTGCTCCTGGCAGTTTGCAGAAGGCTTCAGGGGTGGCTCACCTGACTAGAGCCACAAGACTTGTGCCAGAGCCACAAGGTGGCGCTGCAGAATAACTTTAAGAGCTAAGCCTCTGTGGCCATAAACTGTATTGAGCATTGCGCAGATTCCCCAGATTCCCAGCCCTTGCTGAGAACTAAGAATGATGCAGCAAAGTCACCCCACCCCTACACTTGCCAGCTAACCACAGGCAAAAACAGAGTAGATCCTCCTGGATTTCAGCTACACTTGTAGTAGTCCTGGGTGAAAGGGAGCACAAAGGCTGGATCACAGCCCCAGAGACTTCTCAATCTCCAGGGCCTTCAACCGTATTCACTGATGCTCTGTTCATAATAGCTAGAAGTTGGAATCAGCTAGATATCTGTCAACAGATACATGAATAAAGAAACTATGGTGCATTTATATAGTGAAATATAATTTAGCTTTTTTTAAAAAAATCATGAAATTTGCAAATTATAAAAGTAGAAAAAAATCATACTGCATGAGGTAGCTGAGATACACAAAGACACAAATATGGTACTTATCCATTTATACACAGATGATAACTGTTAAGTATTCAACAAGCAGTTACATTCCATATAACCACAGAGGTTAGGTATAGAATAAAGGACTGGGGGAGGGAAGGATCATCTGAGAAAAGAGAAATAGAATAGTTATGGATGTGCTGAGAAGGGACATGTGTGGACCTGGATCAGTAGGATCAAATGAAGAGGAGGGGTAATTCATAGATCAGCCCCTTGCTCAACTGTCACAGGAGAAGCTTCCTCCTGCAGCAGATGAGAACAAACACAGAGAGAGACACACAACTGAACATGTGGAGGGAGTGAGAGAGCTGGGAGCACTCAGTCCTAAGTGGGATGCTTCCATCAAATCAACACACACACACACACACACACACACACACACACACACACACAGGCTCAGGGAACTCTGAGGAAAAAGAAGCAGAAAAAGTGTAAGAGCCAGGGGTGATGGAAGACAACAAGAACACAAGGCCTTCTAAACACACATGACTGACACACATATGAACTCACAGAGACCATGGCAGCATGCACACGGTCTGCACAGGTTGGCTTCCAGAGTGGAAAGGGAAATTAGATGCTCGTCCCCATCCAATAGATAACCCTTGGCAAAGAAAAAAATTAGTTTTCTCCAAAGGAGTCTCATTGGGTATCCAAAGTACACTGAAGTGCAGGCCCCATGCCCAACAGTAGAGAGCAAACACAAAATGAACTCAGTGGTATTTTGGAGGTTTCTTGTCTCACAGTGTTTTCCCTGAGCTTTTCCCTCTTACCTTATAGATCTTTTGCTTCTATATTAAAGTTTCTGAATTTGAATTTGCTTTTCTGGGTTTTCTGTATGTGAATGTATATAATGTTTCTTGTGGGTTTTTTTTTTTTTTTGGCTCCTTCACCCTGGCTGTATCTTATTTATTATTAATTATTATTATTATTAGTTGTTTCAGATGCTTATTTGTATTCTAATGAGAGTAAAGGGGTGTGGATTTGGATGGGTGAGGAAGCAGGATAAAGCTAGGGAAGCTAAGGAAAGAAGGACTATTATCAGAATATAATGTCTGCAAAATTTACAATTAATTTTTAATTTAAAATTATAAAGCAATAAGAACAATTATTCCAGAGCTGGCATGATGGCACATGCCCTTAATCCTTGAACTCAGAAGACAGAAGCAGGTGGGCCTCTGTGAGTTTGAGGATAGCCTGGTCTAGTGAGTTCCAGGCTAGCCAAAGTTGCATGGTGAGACCCTGTCTCAAAAGATTTTGTTCCTAGAAATTGAATGTAAAAAGCATTTCTCTGAGTAATAATTCTCATGTATGGTTTTGGGTGAATAGGCCATAAAGAATTTTCCTCCTCAGGGTTTGTATGTGAATGGAAAAGGTAGGAATTTCCTGTTTCCAATACAGTATATTGCAATGGCATTAACCTTGTGAGAGTAGACCTCTGGGAAAGGGCCTTAGGAAGGAAGACGCCATAGCCCCCGCTATGTCCCTGCCACTCAGTCAGCCCCAGCATCCTATCAAAGGAGAGTGTCCCAAATAGAGTGTGCAGGAACTCAGCATGATCTGAGATGCTGACTGGGTCTCCTTGGTCCTGTTTCTGTCCCAAGACTGTGCCATCTGGCATCACTGGATACAAATGGAGGTTGTAGACATTGTTTGTGTGTGATGGAGCTTTGTGTCTTGGTTACATTGCTGGGCTGAATTTTGACCAGATGTTCTCTATTTCCTTTCTAAGTGTTTAAAAAGACAAAAAATAAAAAAAAGTAAGGTGCTGGAATTTTAAATTACAAAGCACCTTTCAAAAATCATGTTTGGGGCCAACAAGATGGCACAGAAGTAGATAAGAGCCCTTGCTGGGCAAGGGTAACAGCCTTATATCCCTGACAAGAAAATTCTCTAGAGCCCTGGGATCAGCACATACACACACATTCACATTTACTCTCTCCCACACTGCACACAGTTACACACACAGAGTCACACACACACACAGAGTCACACACACACACAGTCACACACACAGTCTCACACACACACAGACACACACACACAGTCACACACACAGTCATGCACATACACAGTCACATACACAGTCACACACATACAGTCACACACACTCAGTCACACACAGTCTCACACACACACAGAGTCACACACACAGTCTCACACACACACAGAGAGTCACACACACAGTTATACACACACAGTCACACACACTGTCATACACACACAGTCACACACAGTCTCACACACATAGTCATACACAGACACATACAGTCATACACACACACACAGTCATACACACACAAATAAATAAGCAAATATCAATTCCTTGAAGATTTCATTTTTCCCCTACACTTTAATGTTCTCTTCTTTGCAGCAAAATATTCTGTTGAGAACCCAATGTTCCCATCACATTCCTACAAAAAAAAAAGCAATGTGTGGGAAGTTTTCACTAACTAGACAAATTCCTCACAATTTAGTTTTATTTCTAAATAATCATCTATGTTGCCTGCATTTGTAATAAATTAAGCACTTGGATAAATGTTGCTCAAAGGTCCATGTGCTAAAGGCTTGGTCACCTTGGTCTTTCGGTGGGAAGAAATTAGGTCACTGGAGCATCTCCTTTAGAGGAATGTTGGAGCCTTGTATTTCTCTATTTCTTGGCTACCACAAGCCAGCAGTGTCCTCTAGTAGATGCTCCCACCACACTGTGCTGTCACTCCATCCTTGGGCCACAGACCTAGGACAAGTCTAATTGAAACCTTTGGTCAGGAGCTGGAGAGATGGCTCAAGGATTAAGATCACTGGCTGCTCTTCCTGAGTTCAGTTCCCAGCAACTATATGGGGGCTCACAACCATCTGGAATGAAATCTGGCGCCCTCTTCTGGACTGCAGGCAGAATACTGTATACATAATAAATATTTTTTAAAAAGAAAGAAATGAAAAAAAAAAAACCCTGTGTCAAAATAAACTGTTCCTTCTTTTAATTTGTTTCCATCAGCTATTTTCTCACAGCAACAGAAAGTTGATATCATACCAATTACAATGTGTTTCTAATTAGACATGAGTTAGACTAAAAAACCAAATGACAGGTGATTGCATTCTCAACGATGCCAAACCTCAGAGAGCTCAAGGTATGAGATGTACTAGAGGACAGAGCATGTAGGAGGAGGCTCGGGGAAGAACGTGGGCGTTTGCAGCTATGGTCATCCTTCTTGTCTACAAAAAGTACCCCTCTGTTCTCCACTTTCCTCCAATCTGACAAATATTTGTTCAGATTCAAATTAACTTCTCAGATTTTACAGTGTGGATCGTGTTTCCTGCTCTGTCTAAAAAAACAATTTTGCCTAAAGTGAGTCAAGAGAAAGCCTTGTTGGTAGACAAGATACAGCCCCCCCCCCCCAGCCAGCTTATCATTCCAGCAGAGCATCGTGAGCACCTTCTCACATTCTTGCCTCTAATCCATGCTTGGCACTCTTTCACTCAGACACAGTCTTTTGTGCAAGGAAGCAGGCACGTTTCTCATCGTTATTAATCTTGTATTTAGCACACACATAACAGGCTGGGGCAAGTGCCCCAGGGTGGGACTTTCTGCAGAAGAACAAAGTTTGGGATGCTGATACAGCATTAGCCATAGCACCTGTGCCACAGCACAAGCAGCTGTGCTGTGGACTGTGGGTGTGTGTCTGAGAACACAGAGTGCCAGCTTCAGCTCACACCACAGTCAGCCTCCCTCCCTCCCTCTCTCTGTATCTTCCTCTCTCTGTATCTCTCTCTGTCTCTGTCTCTCTTTGTCTCTCTCTCTCTCACACACACACACACATTATAACTAAAAATAATGTAAACAATGACCCATACTCATTGTAAGCCCCGAGCATATGCACCTGTGTTTCTCACATGAATCTTACAAGCAAAACAGTAAACTTTTGCTTATAAGAACATCTTCACTCCATCATAACTCAGGTGGCCTGGAGCTGCCCAGTGTGCCCATTAGAGTCTCTTATCAGCTCTTTAACATCGAATGGTAATTCAGAGTTTCTGGCGTCACCGTTTGTGGTGTGACATGGACACGGGGGTGTTCAAAGACTCTCCAGTAGACTTTTATATGCAGACATGTGTAAGCCACTCTTCCAGCCTTGGGGACTTCACAGGTAATTTCCTCCAGCAGTGGCAACCAATTCACCATTTACAGTGTTAATACAAAATAAAGACAAAAAAAGCTCACAGGTCCCCTTTTGTGTGACAACCATCCTAGTAACAAAGGACACAAAACTACACATTGAAACTTTATGAATAAAGGTATAGAAATGATAAAGAAGATAATGTAGAAACATTTAAACTTTATAAGAAAAGACCAGATAAGATTTTTTGTCAAGTCTTGGAAGATGAGCTAGGCATGGGAGCTTCTGCTTAGAACCTCAGCACCCAGGGCACTGAGAGGCAGGAGCAATGTTTGCCTTTGAGGCTAGCCTGAGCTCCAGGGCTGAGTTCCAGACCAATGAGTCATGAATGTAAAGGAATAGAGGACTGAACCTCTTACAACTTTGTAGACGGCAGATAGACAAGCCAAAATGAGCAGATTTGGTACTGACTACACATAAGAAAATATGAAAGTGAAAGGCTGGTCAACCTACGAGTCCTTAGAGAAATATCAGTGAAATCTGTATATTTCTGAGGCCAGCCTGGGCTACATACCAAGAACAGGCTACAGAGTGTGACTGTGGGTCAAAAAAACAAAACAAATCACACAAGACTGTGTCTATTCACCAAGTCAGACAAGATCAAAGCCAGATCCACCTCATGCCAGGCTTCCTAATTCCAGTGCTTCTTCAATTTCCTATGCAGAATGATCAGTTTTTATTTTGAAATGTTTAGTCTCTTGTTGACTGTCCCTTTCTAAATACAGTTTTCAGAACCCTAGATAAAAATTTTAAACAGGAAAACACAAAAGCCCAAGTGCAGAGGAAAAAGTTCAGCTCAGCTGGTGTGATGAGAACAAGCCCAGGAAACAAGTGTCACAACACAATACATCCACTGAGTGTGTGCATGAGTCATTAAAACAGTTCTTACAGCAATATGTGTGTGTGTGTCATCCAGGCACAGGAGCTCACTTGTAAATCTGGTCCTCTTTGGAAAACTGAGTCAGGAAGACAGAGAGTTCAAGACCAGCCTAGGCTACAGAGCAAAAGCCTGCCCCACCCCAAGTATGCCAATGCTCATTTTGTGACTTAGAATGCCTATGTGTATTGGTGACAGTGCAGTTCATAGAAAAGAATGTGTCTGAGTTGCCTCTGAATCTGTTTTCCTTTGTGTTTTGAAATACATCACATGCTGTAAAACCTGACAATGTGAAGTTTGTGCTTCAGTGGTTCCTGGTATTATACACAAAATGCCACATAAGCCCTGTGTATTCTAGAGGTGTTTTCAACACCCAACATCTCATGCTTAATACCACTACATTCTCTATTGTACCCTTTCCCCAGCTCCTGATAATTGCTAATTTATTCTGTCTTTATGGTTTTGCCTATAACATTTATGTAAATGAAGTATACACAGTAGTCATTTGTGCTTAGATTCTTTTGTGGAGCTAACAAAGCACTCTCAAGCTTCATGCATTTGGTAGCATATGCAGATTACTCATTCCTCTTTGTGGGTGGATAATATTCCTTCCCATGGCTGTACCACGGTTTGTTCAGCCACTTATCTGCTAGTGGAAATTTGACCTGCTACCAATTCTTTGCCATTATGAGCAATGTTGCTATGAACATGTATGTATACAAGTTTTTGGGTGAACTTACATGTTCTGGTAACTTTATATTGAACTCTCTCATGAACTATCAAGCTGTTCTCTATACCAAGGACATTATTTTACATTCCATTAGTAAACGGTGAACGTTTCTACCTCTCAACATCTTTGCCAACATTTGTTATGTTTCCTTTTAAAATGCTTATTATAGGCATTCTAGTAAATGTTTAGGACCTGACTGTTGCTGTTACTTGCATTTCTCTGGTGACTGGTGACCAGCATTTTCCCGTTCTTATTAACTGCTTACATGTGCTCCTTTGAGAAATGTCAATGTAAATCATTTGCCCTTTTTTTCTTTAATTGACATATCATAAAAGTAGAGGACTTATATGCATCTTTTTGCATTGTGGAGTGTGAGAGACCTTCATTTGTTCTGGGTAAAAGATGCTCATCAGATGGATGATTGACAGATACTTTGTTTCATCCTGTGATCTTCCTTCATAGTGTCCTTTAACACACAAAAGATGTCTCATGTTGACAAAGTCCACGTTGACAGCTTTGGTTTTGGTTACTATGTACTTGAGATCATACTAAAGAAACATTAACTTTATTAACATCTTTATTAACATAAAGATCTGTGTGTTTTCTTTTAGAAATATTGTACAGATAGCTCTTAAATGTAGGTCTTATCCATTGTGAGTTGGAATTTTAGAATGATGTGAGGTGGGAACCCTGGCTCATTCTTTATTTTGGGATGTCTGACTCTCCAGTCAGCTGCTAGAGAGATGACTTTGCCCCACTTACTGAACTTGGTGTTTCTATCCAAGTCAGTTGCCCGTGGATGCAGAAGCTTACCTCCCTCTGGACTGCCACAGTGGCTCTGTCTGGGATCTCTTGTAATCACTCTACCATACTGTCTTGATGCCTGCAACTTTGCAGTAAAAATTGAAACTGAAATTCACGAGCATTATTGGCAACTTGCAGAGGTTTACTTGTCGCAGGGACAGTTTAGATTTGTCAGGTGGGCAAGTTCCTATCTTGATGTGTTAATTCTTCAGACCTGTGAGCACGAGGCCTTAGAATTTCATTTTGCTGCAAATAATGGGCTTTCACCTTAAGAGAGCTGAACAATGTGCCATGATATGTGTACCATATTTTCTCTCTCCCTTTGTCTGCTGAGAGATATATTGGCTGATTCCATATCTTGACCATTGTGAATAGTGCTGTAATAACATTGGCGTTGTAGATATGTCTTAGATTTGGGGGAAGATGGTTTAATTTGCTGCAACAATACACCTGGAAGTAGTATGGGTAGATTTCATGGTAGACAGACCCTTTGAATTTTTCAGAAACTTCCTACTGTACACCATAATAACTGTTCTTATTTATACCCTACTAAGTGTTTATAAGATAGCCCCCCTTCTCTACACCCTTCCCAGGATTTGATATCATTTTTCTCTCTTATTAGTGCTCCTTCCAACCAGTGAGAGATGGAAACTGACTTGAAACTTCAATTCTAGCTCCAGATAAGCTACAAACTATAGAAACAAACCATTCATGAGCTATTAGCCATCGGCTTTGTCACACCCCTTTTCCGGGAAGTTATGACATAGTCTATTAAAGAAAGTCAAACCCCATCAGAGGGACATTATAGGGTGTGACATGGGTCCCAGAATCCAGCACACAAAGAAACATTTAGCCCACAGAAATCTCACTTAAAACTAGAACATTTGAGGTCGCTAGGGAAGAGGGGCTTCACACAGGTGATTAGGAGGTAAATGGTGAGCCAGGAACACATTTCAATAGCCTAATGGCTTGAGCATAATTCCTGGGACCTGCGTGATGAACAGGAAACTGACTTCCACACGCTGTCCTCTGACTTCTTCCAGTGTGGTGTGGTGTATGCCCCCCACTCAAATAAATTAATGTAATACATTTTAAAAGGATATAAATATCAGGACACAGGAAAAGTATATTGTTTCTTTTCTACTAGGAAGGACTAAAAGGTCCTTAGAAGCTGGGGGGTGATGGCACATACCTTTAATCCCAGCACTTCGGAAGTAGAGACAGGAGGATCTCTGTGAGTTCAAGGCCAGCCTGGTCTACAGAGCAAGTTCCAGCACAGCCAGGGCTGTTACACAGAGAAATCCTGTCTCAAAAGCAAAGCAGATAAACAAAACAAGCAAGCTGTTGGAAACTGGAGTGGGAAGCAGAGAGGTGAGAAGACAAAGGGGTGGTATACAGGATGGCCTGCCAGCACTTCTGCACTGTGGACAGAAGGACACAGACATGGGACACACTGGATTCTGAGCTGGGCACACTGCTCTCAGAATGTGACCGTGCCTTCACTGGACACAGAGAGAAAGAGATGGCCCCTGCTTCCTGCCTCTGCTCTGCACTGAATAATACTCAGAAATTCATCAGGGTTGCATGGAGTTTCTTACTTCTGGAATCAAGCTATAAACTTGCAAGACTTAATCACAGTTGCACAGTAAGAGGTAAAATATCATTAACCTTAGCCAAGCATGGTTGAGCATGCCTACGGTCCCAGAACTCTGGAAGATTGTAAGTTTGATGCTAGCCTGGGCTGCACAGTGAGTTCAAGGATAGCCTGAGCTATATCACAAGATCAAATCTCAAAACAAACTAGCAGCATCTCAAAACAAGAAATATTGACCTTCATCATTATGAAATGGAGTCTTATTGAGTAGACACACACACAAGAGGCTGGAGAATAGTCTCAGTTCTCATCTTAGATATTGCACTGGTTTGTTTTTGTCAATTTGACACAAACTAGAATCAACTGGAAAAAAAGGAACTTCAGTCAAAGAATGGTTTCCAACAATTGGTCTACAAGCATGTCTGTGAAGCTATTTTATTTTTATTGTCTTAATTTTATTTTTTACAAAGTCTCACTGTGTGGCTATTTTGAAATTTCTATGTGGATCAGGCTGGCCCTGCATATGCTGCCCAGGTGGTGGGATTAAAGGCATGCACCACCAATATTGGCCTGCCATTTTCTTAACTGATGATTGATGAGGAAGAGTCCAATCCACTGTGGGAGCTGCCACCCCTGGTCAGGTGGCTCTGGATTACATAGGAAAGCAAACTGAGTGAGCCCTGGGGAGCAGGCCAGTAAGCAGCATTCCTCCACAGTCTCAGCTTTGGTTCTTGCCTCCAGATTTTGCCTGTTTCTGTTTGACTTCCTGCTCTGACTTCCCTGGATGATGGACTGTAACTGGAATGAAAAACAAATAATACTTGCCACCCCCACTCAAGTTGCTCTTGGTGATGGTGTTTATCATAGCAACAGAAACTAAGCCAAGACAGATTCAATCCACCTTGGGTTTTGAGTATGGTCTCCTACTGGAGCTCACCAAGTAGGACAATTGTCTAGCCTGCTGGTCTCAGGGATCCTTCTGTCCCCACCTCCCTGGGGCTGGGATTGCAGAATGTGCCGTGATGTCTCTTTCTTTCTTTCTTTTTTTTTTTTTTTTTTTTTGGTGTGTGTGTGTGTGTGTGTGTGTGTGTGTGTGTGTGTGTGTGTGTGTGTGTGTGTATGTGTGTATTCTAGGGTTCAAACTAAGATCCTTTTACTTGGACAACAAGCATTATACCAAATGCGCCATCCTCCAGTGTAGTGGGATTCAAGTATTATTTGGGGAAGGTTAGCGGTGTATCTCTTGAGTACCAGGACCCTGAATGGGGCTTGACCTGACCACATTGAAACCCTGGAACAGTGACCTTCCTTCCTGTTTGTTTCCTGCATTCTCAGGGAGTGGATCAGCCATCCCACATGGGACACCTCCATTCTCCATGAATTGTCTTAAGGTTCAATTTATATTGTAAGTGCTTTTATACTTTTCAATAAATATCAATCCTTTATATGATATATTGCTAGTGAATATTTCCCAATACTCCAGTCCCCAGTGAGTCTGCTTCCAAGGACCTCCTAGGTTCTCTGGGATGGTGGAGTATGAAAATCAGGCTGACATTTGACATTGATAGTGTTATGGACTTGTTGCTTCTGCTTATCAATGAATGTATTTCTGTGGTCCACTAATTATCTTTGTTAATTTGTAAGAGTGTAGTGTTTGTATGTATGTGCTTGGTCAGAGGACAATTTTCAGGAGTCAATTCTTTTCAGTATGGACTTCAAGAATCAAACCTTGGTTGGCAGGCTTGTGCCATAAACACTTTTGCCCACCGAGCTGGCCCTCTACTGTGAGAAAATAATTAGACATTTAGATGCCTTTATGCAGGAAGAAAACATTGTCTGTGTTTAATTCCTTAAAATTGAAACATGTATAATAACGCCCTTAGGGAAAATGAGCAGAATTGACTTTTTTTTTTCTATTAAATTTCAGAGCCAAGTAGAAGACTATTTTCCAAGGCACCGTTGGTGTCTTAGATGGGGCAAAAACTCAAGCCAGTATCATTGAAAGTTTGCATCTCTCTGAGAATAGAACCGTGAAAGGGAGACTGAGCAACTGGCAGTGTCGGGAGGGCACTGGAGAGCTGTGTTGTATGGTTGCCATGGATGAACACAGCAAACACAAATAATTCTCAGGGAAGCGACTGCCCCTGAAAAAGGAGATGACAGGCGAAGTCGCTAATGTTACCAGCTGCCGTCATCTGTTTGTACAAGAACACTGCCAAAGTCACCTCCAAGGGCTGGGGTTTAGATCTCAGGAGAGTCTTCTAACTTGAGCAGAACTTGAGAAGGTGCTGGCTGAGGGCTGCTGGCCTTGAGGCTGGTTTAACAACCTGCTCTGGGCACTGCAAGCTCATGGGAGCTTCCAGGACAAGTTTGGGTAGCCAGTTTTCAAACATGGACTCCCTACCAAACACAGTGGACTGTGAACAGTGGTGACGAAGGCCACAGGAGTATTCACACAGCCAAGTAGGCCTGCACTTGCAGCTTTTCTCAGTGGAAGCAAAGGAGCAAGAATATGCCTGCCCTTTGTTCAACACCATCTACACGTCCTATATAAAGGTGCAAGCTTTCTATCCAAGGACTGTTCATTGCTGGAGTTGTCTAGAACCAATACAATTAACTCTCCATTTATCTCTCTGGGCTTTGCAGCCTCTGATCCAACCATCTGTAGGTTAAAACTAGAAGCACAGGAGTTGGCACAGGGCACCCAAGACCAGGTTCTTAGCACAAAGGAGATTTATTTGCCCCAGAGGGACAGAGAGCAGAGGAGAGAGAAGATGAGGGTGAAGGGGAAGGAAGCAAGGGAGAGGGAGGAGGAGTATTTGTCCCAGAGGGACAAAGGACTGCCTCTGGATAGAGGAGACCCATGGACAAATGGCAGTTTATAGAGGTAAACAGGGAAAGCCAGTATTATGATGAAGTATTTAATTTTGATTGGGGATATTAACTAGGAGAGCCAAAGGGGGCCTTTGATTCCTGAACTTCAATACTTTGATAGCTGGATCTTGGTGAGCAGCCTCAGGAAGTGGACAAATAAGGAAATAGGCCTAAGATTTCTAAAGCAGAGTGTCAATCACATTCTGGTAAGGGGTGTTTGTAGTTAGAAGTTTCTCTGTCTCACTGGGCTAGTCTCACAGCCATTTAGTCCCAAATAATTACACAAGTCTTACATGACGTATAAACTGCTTGGCCTGTGATTCAGGCATAGTACTGTCTCGCTCTTAGAATTAAATTAACCTATAATTCTGGTCTATGTGTAGTCACATGGCTTATCTCTGTTTTTCTCAATGCAGTATTCTCATCTTCCTCCCTCTGTGTGTGGCTGGTGTTTGCTCTGCTCTTCCGCTTCCCAGAATTCTCCATGTCTGGTTGCCCCACCTCTACTTCCTGTCTACCTCGCTTCTAGCCAATCTGTGTTTTATTAAACCAATATTTACAGTGACAAATATTCACAATGTACAAGAGCATAGTCCTATAGCAGCTGTTGGTGAGGCCATCTCTGAAAATGGTTAGTTCCTTTAAAAATGACCATTTTAATGCAGTTTAAAGAACATATTTAATTATGCTAAACGATTTATCCTAATAACAGCCATAATTTTCTCTTGTGCTTTTTCCCCTGATTCTAGAATCATGTCTACTTAAAATTGTCTTTCTGCCAATTGTGAAACTTGACCAAAGGCAGGAGTCTACTTGTTTCCTGAGTTCCTTTGTATGTATGTGTATCTATGCATGTGTCTGTGTCTGTGTGTCTTTGTGTGTGTGTGTGTGGTGTGTGTGTGTGTGTGTCTGTGGTGTATGGGTGTGTGGTGTGTGTGTGTGTGGTGTGTGTGTAGTGTGTGTGTGGTGTGTGTGTGGTGTATGTGTCTTTGTGTGTCTGTGTGTGGTGTGTATGTGTGGTGTGTGTATGTGGTGTATGTGTGTGTGTAGTGTGTGGTGTGTGTGGTGTGTGTGTGTGTGGTGTGTGTGTGCCTGTGTGTGGTGTGTGTATGTGGTGTGTGTGTGTATGTGGTGTGTGTCTGTGTGTGTGTGTCTGTGTGTGTGTACCTGTGACTGTATCTGTGTGTGTGTGTGTGTGTGTGTGTGCTTGCTTCTCCTTTCCGAGAACTGAGTTTAGCTAGTGGAGGTCCTTCTGGTCAGTAGCTCAGGCCCTGCAATGCAGGCATCAGCATCTGCCTCCCTATATGCCTCTCAGCTCTCCCCAAACCATGCCTTCAGCTGCCTGTCATACTTTTCTGCCTTTTTTATTTTTATTTTTATTTTTTTAAAAAAATCCCATGAGGAATTCTTTACATAACAAATTTCTCAGTTTGGTTTACTACAGTCACAAACTAATTCATATGTGGAGGTCTCAGAGAAGCTGATCAGCAGGACAGAGACCCAAGGAAACATCCTGATGATGAATGAATTGCACTGGCCCAGTCATCCACTCACTTCCTACTATAATAAGGAAGTATCTTCCCTAACAGCGCTTATCCAGCTTGAAAACCTATTTTCACTCCTTGTGGTGGTTTGAATGCTGTTTGTCATCTGAAGTGATAAGGATGGGAAGATTTATTTCAAATGTGACCTCAGTGACAGGCGATGAATCTTTCAGGCTTGAGGCCCAAAGGGAGATGGATGGAATTGATAGGGTTCTCCTTGGACCAGGTCAGTCCCCAAGATTGGTTGGCTATTAACTGTGAGAGGCTGAGACAGGAAGATCCCATGTTTCAGGCCAGCCTGAGCTACATGGGAAGTTTAAGATCAGCTTGGGTTGCATAGGAGGACCCTGTCTAAAAAGCTGACAGCTCCTCCATAGCCTCTGTAGTCTGGTCTCTTGTTTCCTGTCATATCACATTTTACCTCTCTTTCACACACACTTCCTTCAGTAATATCATCTCCCATGCTGTAACATTTCCAGAGGAATGTCACCAGTTGATAGAAGTGAGTTGATTTGGAGCTTCAGAACTGTGAGATAAATGAACCTTTTGCTTATAAGTACCTAAAGGTGAGTATTTTGCTACAGCAACACAAACCAGACTGAATGTTCATCTTTGATCATCAAATTATGCTTCTTATGACGCATGACATAAGAACTGGGAACTGGATTGGCAAACCAGGCAGGTCCTGAACCTCTACTATTCTTCAACACAGAGATTATCGGAGCTTGTGGTCAACTACAGGATGTCGTATCAGGCATAGACAATTCCTTTGTTCTCAGTGGCTTAGTTATACAAGCTGCATTAATACACTTAATAAAGGGCTATAGAATTGTGTCAAAGACAAGAGTGAGTCCAGCTGGGTAGTGCATGCCCATAATCCTAGCATTTGGGAGAAGAAGGCAAGAAGGTCAGGAAATCAAGACTGCCCTTGGCCACATGGGAAAATTAAGGCCTACCTGAGTAATGCATCTCAGAAAGCAAGCATGTGCTTTGATACACATTGAGGTTTGTTCAGTTCTTATTACATTAGCCATGT
The DNA here is from genome assembly GCA_004025045.1 of Sigmodon hispidus. Taxonomy (NCBI): domain Eukaryota; kingdom Metazoa; phylum Chordata; class Mammalia; order Rodentia; family Cricetidae; genus Sigmodon; species Sigmodon hispidus. The sequence continues at coordinate 63,190 of PVIH01010054.1, forward strand.
GAGCCCATCACATATGCACATCTAAGACAGTGGTCATGATGTTGAACATCTTATGAAACAAAAATTAGGGGAAAATAAATGATGATCAATTGTTACAATAACAATGCATATAGTAACAAATAACAAGTGTGATTCTCTCTCATTCAGGGATGTCCCTCTTTCTCCTAAGGCCCAGGACCAAGCACTTGCTCAGTTCCAAGATTTTAAAAGCTTAGCATAGCCATTCCACAGTTTCTCTAACCTAGAATCCCCTAAGCACCCATGAAAATGTGTTACCATCTGTAAATCCTAAAGACAGATGAAGGAGATTGGCCTATTCCATGCACCTCCACCCTTCTCCATGCTCATAGGACTCTTTAGAAAGAAGCTCAAAGGCATTGACACTTTGATTCCAATCAAATCCTCCTCCTCTTCCTCTTCCTTCTTTTAGAAAGTAAAATGTCTGGACGTAGGAGTTCATACGTATACTCCTATCCCTTGAGAGGCTAGTGCAAGAGGGTTGATATGGTTTGAGCACCGCTTATACTACAGAGTAAGAGCCTACTTTAAACAAAAATAAAAGAAGGAAAACGAGAGAAATAATGAACAAAAGGAAGGAAGGAAGGAGAAAAAAGAGAAAGAAAGAAGTGTCATGGGATCTTTGTACACTGTGTGAAAATGTATTGCTGTAATTGGTGTAATAAAAAGCTAAATGGTCAATAGCTAGGCAGGACTTCTGAGCAGAGAGAGGGGAAGCAGGAGATGAACCTAGGCATGCAGGGAAGCCAGGAGACATAGAAAAGGAAGGATGAACAGTATATGAAAAACATAGATTAATGGAAATGTATTAAGTTACAGAAGCTAGTGGAGTAAGACTAAACTAAAGTCAAGCTTTCATAAGTCTCCATGACATTATTTTGGAGCTGGTGGGACAGAAAAAAAAATCATCAAAGAAAAGGAAGAAAGAAAGAGAAGAACAGGAAGGGAGGGAGGGAGGAAATTGAATAAATTCTCATCTGGATAAGGTGCCGCCACCGTCTTATTGGACTCTTATTCACTTTCATTGGAGTCTGATCTTTTGCCCTCGAAATTCTTTGTATTCAGATCGCCAGACTTCCAGAGTACAGTCAGAATCCAGTGAATTCCTACTTTATTCTTTCCTCTAAAACTTTGGTGTTCCATTGTCGGAACAGGAAATAGAGGGAGGGGATCAATGCAAAGAACTCTTCTCAGCTCTGGGAGTTCTGAAATCCTGGGTAAAGAGCCAGCCCCCACACCCAAGGCTCAGGGATGCTGTAGAAGAGGGACAGGGAGATGGAAGAGCCAGAAGAACAGGAAGCCTGGCTGTGAGATTAAGCCTCCTAGAAACATCAAGGAGGCTGTACTGGGCTCCAACCCTAGTCAAAGTACTATAGGCAACCAAGGGATGCTGAGGGTGAGGGAAATACTCTTCCCAGAAAAAAACATACCAACTGGCTTTCCAGTAACTAATGGTCAGCCCTGAAAGCATATACATACAGGTAACATTTATATAGGTTGAGCAGGTTGTATTTATATTTGAGAGAGAGAGAGAGAGAGAGAGAGAGAGAGAGAGAGAGAGAGAGAGGAAAAAGAGGCCACATGAGTTTGAGACAGAGTATATGGGGCACATGGTAGTGGTTGGAAGGAAGAAATGGAAAGGGGAAAAGATGTGGTCATACTTTAATTTCAAAAAATAAAATAGATCCAACCAAGCTCTCAAGCAATCAGGAAGGATACTTGCATTCAGTATATCAAGACTTTTCAGTATTAACAAGTAGAAGATATAAAACTTCTAAAGGGTCCAAGAAAATTCGACATCAGTGAACTGGAGTGATAACTTAATGGGTAGAGTGCTTACAAGCATGAAGACCTGAGCTCCGTCTCTAGAAGCCATGTAAAAGCCAGGTATGACCGCAAGTAACTGTACCCCAGAAATGTGGATCATGGGAGTTTGCTGGATAGCCCATCTAGCCAAAAATGGTGAGTTTCAAATCCAGTGAGAGGCTTTGTTTTAAAAATATAAGGTGGAAAGAGAAAGAAGACACTTAGAGTTGGTCTCTGATCTCCCTAGACTCATGCACACACTAGTGCACCCATGCACACACACATGTACATACTTGAAGAGGGAGGGAGGGGAGGGTGGGGAAGGGAGAGTGAGACTGTGAGACCACATCAAAAAACCTGGAAGGACCACATGGCTTTGTCACGTGAGCCTTAGTGAAGGCCTAAAGGAATGGAGCAATGCTTTTGAGATTCCAGGGGAAAATGTTTTCCAAATTAGAATCATACACCAAGCCCAACTGTAGATCAGCTGTGAGGGCATAAGGACCTTTCGAAACTTGCACACCCTCAACACAATGGTCATTGTCCTTACATCTCACATGAAGCCTAGACATTAATATTTGTCCCAAAGACTAAGCCAATAAAGGGGGGAATCAAGAGGGTTAGGATGTTGGCTGTGCCTAGGAACAGAGCACAAGCCCTCAGACACTGTCCCCAAAAGACAAAATAGACAAGAGGCCCAAGAAAAACAAAGACAACATGTGAAAAACTGGAGCTGGGTTAACATGATAATACAAAACCAAGGGAAACGAGAAGCTTGTACAGAAATGAAATCATAATCTAAATTTACCACAAGGTCCAGACAAGAATAGCGTTTATGCAGTTGTGAGGATCTGAATGTTGAACTAGTTGACTTGTAGCATACATATTTCAGGAGATGAGAGCACTGGAGGCGCCTGGCAGGGTGCACAGATGGGGAAAGGAAGCAGGACAATAGCCAGGGTTGCTAATGGAAGATGGCCAGCCACTGAAAAAGGAGCTGTTGGCAGGGCATTTGGAGAAATAGTGTCTAAGACCAAAGAGCTCAGACACAGACAGATGCCTCACTGGAGGAACTAACAACATCTGTAGATCCAACAAAACAAAAAACTCTAGCAAGAACAACTATGGGCAAAAGACAAAAGAAAAACAGTACATTTGTGCCTAACACCCTAAAATCAGGGAAATCTGGAGCTTACATTGGTAAAATTATTCTCCAAACTAACTCAGAGTATCCAAAAAAATTTAAAAAAGTAAAGAAAAGAAGAAAGAATGTAAGCATATATACTTAAAAATCTTAGAATTAGATTTAGATATATACTTAAAGATACTTAGAAGTTACTAGCATTTTCTAGAATTAAAAACTTTTGGAACTTGTGAAATTTATGAAGCATACAGGAAAGAAGAGCTCTTATTATGAAACACAGATGACCCAAAACTTACATGGTTTCATGAAAATACAAATTGTGAGTTTGGGTTGGACGATGTTTTGGTGTTTCCGGTGGGGTGTTGCCACAGAAAGCAATCCAGGCTGTCTCTGTCCATAGTACAGCACAGCCTCACGTCTGCATAACAAGAGATGATGTGAGGACTTGCGCCCTATCAGCTGCTTCTCCAATTCATTTATCATGGTTGCTTTATTACTGTTGTGTGTCTTCATGTGTAAGGCTGTGTGCCACACAGTGCATGTGTGGAAGTCAGAGAACCCCAGGAAATGGGTCCTCTCATTCCACCGTGGGATCCTAGTATCAAACTCAAGTTGGCAACCTTTGAGGCATGTGCTTCTACCTGTGGGGCCATTTGGGCCCCTCAATTCTTCAGCTTCTCATTCATGATTGGATATCATCTCAACGACAGGAACACAGACTCCTGCCTCAGATTTCAAGAGAGTTCAGTGAGGGAATAGTCGTGAGGGGCTCACTAAGGCAGAGGAGGCTCAAGAGGGAAAAATGCAGGAAACACAGGCACCTGGGTGGCTGAGAAGAAATGGAGCCGACTAAGCAGCGAGGATCCAAAGAGATCAGTCATTCGGGACCTAACACAAAATGTGGAAGCAAGAAACAGCCTAAAGGAAATTCAGGCTCCGTGACTGACAGAGCATCCTGTTCCCATCTGTTTGGGTTTACTGCTTTGCACTCTGCCAGCAACGTTGGAAAATGCATAAAACAATTCCATCCCATCTCTGGCAAGGAGGATAATCAGAAGGAGAATATAATGAAGCCGGTCATGGAAATGGCGGGGGCGTATCCTGTAGAAATCAAAGCCAGCAGGCATGAGCCAGGACTGCCTCTTTACAAAATAGAGCTGGGATTCTTAGCGCAGCATCCTGAAAAGGTCCTGGGAAGAGAATTCTGGACCACTTCCTAATCCTAAAAACTCTATGGCAGATTCTCTGAGAGAGAATGTCGTTAGAAGTGCCCGGCTAGGTTTTTGGTTGATTTCACTGGGAGTCAGACGTGGAATCAACTGAAAGTGAGTACTTAGACAACCAGTGTGAACCTTTGGACACTGGAGAAATAAGACTCCAGCAAACCATCCCTTTATCTTTTGTGATTCCTAAGGCTTGGATCGCTAACTAGCACTGTGTGCTCCCATCCTTTTTAACAAGGGAACGGGGGGGGGGGGGAGGAAAAGCCAAGCCTAATCCCTTGCCAACAACTCTCAAAGGACACAAAATGTCACTCAAAAGATCCACTTTACAAGAGTGCTTTCAGGGACTACACACAGTTGCAGATCACATTGGACTTGGATAATACCAAAGGTGCTGAGCCATCCCGAGCTGAGAAAAGGTCTGCAAGCCACTGTGCCCTCAAACCTTGACAGAGCAAGAAGAAAACATGGGACCAGAACACAGTAGCTACAATTTAGAAGTTACTGCCTGAATTGTGGCGCTGACACCGGGAGTGGAGGGGGGGAGGGGGTGTTACCACAACTTCCCACTATACTTTGCACCGTCTTGCCCAGCCTTGGTCGTCTACTGAGAAGCAGAAACTGAAGCATGGAGGGTCAATTTCCCAGGTTCCAGACAGAAAGATAAAGAGTGAGGATGAGAAGAAGAAAATGGGAAATAATTTGTACCTTGTGTTTAGACCAAAGCTTTCGATTTAGTCTACATCTAAAATTGGAACTGGAAAGGTACTTAGGTGCATGTATATGTATATATAAGAGAGAGATGTTGGATGGTATTAGTGCACACCTTTAATCTCAGCTTTTGGGAGGCAGAGGCAGGCAGATCAGTGAGTTTGAGGCCAGTCCGATCTACAGAGCAAGTTCCAAGACAGCTTTGGGCAACACAGAGAAACCCTACCTCAAAAACACCCAAAATAATTTTAAAATGATGATAGTAGATGTGATGTCACACACCACACACACACACACACACACACACACACACACACACAGATGAGTGGGCATACACACACCAAAATAAAATGAAAAAAAAAAAACCATTAGATATTTATGGCATTAAGTATCTCAGTTTGCTCATGGTCAAAACACAAGCCATTTTAGGTTACAAAACTATGGGGCAGGGGGGGGGGTGTGATAGTATAACTGGGCTCCCCACAGCCTTTAAGATTCTTATATCAGTATAGATTGAGGCACCTATGCTATTTTCCTCCAAATGAAATTTTAAAGTCTGCCGTGTCAAGACCAGCTTGGTCTACACAGAGAGTTCCAGGCTAACCAGAACTGTGTATGTATGATTAATATTGTATTGAAGGTATTATGTGAAGGAAATTTAAATCATTTAAAAATTCTAAACATAGGGCTGGAGAGCTGGCTCAGCAGTTAAGGGCACTGACTGTTCTTCCATAGGACCAGGGTTCAATTCCCAGCACCCACATGGCAGCTAACAACTGTCTGTAACTCCAAGATCTGATATCCTCGCACAGACATACATGCAGGCAAAATGCCAATGTATATAAAATAAAAATAAATATATATTTTTTAAAAAAACTCTAAACAGTGCATTGGCAGTACCACCTGCCAAGAAGGGCTAGAAAACAGGAACCCTTTCACCAGCAAATTAAAGCCACTGTAGTGCAAGGTGCCAGACTGTAGAAATAACTGCCTCTAGGCCTGAGGCAGGAAACATGCTCCTGAAGCATCTGTAGTCTAAGAACAACTTTCAATCACAATGACTCAGAAGCTAGCCTGGGCTACGTAGAGGAAGCCTATCTAAAAACAATAATAACAAAACATCACTAAAAGCCTTTACCAGTCATCAGGTAGATCTGGAGAGAGCAAATGAAATAAGTGTGCATTTGAGCATTATCTTTAACAATGAAATGAATCCCTGCTTTCATTAAGTTACTTGAAGATTGTATGAAAAATTATATTGCTTTGTGTTTGGAAGAAAGTTGTCTTACATCTAAACAATTACAGATGACTGCCTTATTTCTCCTTATTAAAGTTGTTAAAACCACAGTATCAATGTACCATGTGCTGAAATGATTCCTGAAACTCTTTTTTCTCTTTTAAATTATAAATTATAAGCATGAAGGTCCAATGTTTATAATTAAGACTTAGATTCTGATATCATAAGTTGTAAGACACAAACCAGGGCCTTTGTAGTTAAATATTGTAGCAAATAGGTCAGAGGCAGATGTTTGAAGGCAAACATCTCAGGTGGCTGTGAATGCCATCTCAGGTTTGCAGAATGTCATCAGATGCCAGGTGTTCTTCCACGGGCAGAGCAGAACTCTGGGAACCCTCCATTAGGGGAAGCTGCACAACCCCCAGGGGATGCTTCCTGGAAAAGGGCCTCATGGTGTTGTGGCAGATGCCTAAAGCCTATGACTGCATTGGTGGAATAAAGCAATTGCTGATTTCCCTGTTTCCAGCTTTGCAGCTGGAAGCAGAACGAAGCAAGAATGCATTTCTGGAAGCCAACCAGACCCAAACCGAGAAGAAAGGAATGCCATTTTTTTTTTTCAAATATCAAAAATAAAAAGAGAAGCCAAGTATTCATTAGATAAGAAATACATTTCAGAGAAAAAACATGCCAGGTAGAATCATATTGCACCTAAACCATTCTAAATGACGAACTGTAACCCTGGGACAAACCGTTTCTAACAGATCATCTAAATTCTCCATCTCATTATGGGAATGTGTACTTACTTTTTCTTAATCATATTCAGAATTTACATGTTTTGAAAAACAGGATTTTTAATATGGCTTCTCTCAAAGTTTTAATTCACTTTTAAAAATTTTTAAATTTCACTTGATCACAAGATTTCCAATTGGCCAGAAATATAAAATTTTAGTTTTCAGAGAAAATAGATTCCATGCATTTCCTTACCTTGTACGTCAGAAAACAATTGGGATTTTCAGCCACATTACACCTTTCAAATTTGTTGTAAGGGATTTCAAAATACTGCCAGCTTTCACATCAGAATCTTTATTTTCAAAAGCACTAAATGTGCACACCTTTCCTTAAGGCAGAATCACCATGGACCTAAACCCACATTCCAGAAGGAAGCTATATCTGCCTGGCCAGCTCATTTTACACTAGCTGTCCTCAGTATTCGCTGGCAATCAGTTTCATGGGTAGATCTGAAAAAACAAAAGAGTTAAAAGAGCCTGCTAGCATGGGTGGTACCCCAAGTACAGAAGGTGGTCCTCCTTCTCTGAGGAGCTCCCAGGCCTCAGCCTGACAGTGGCTCCATTGGAGACACTTAGGCAACTGTAGATGATGCTTGCCTCCCTGGTGCCACTTTAAAATGACAAACAAAGATTTGTTGTTTTCCCCAATGGAGGTAACATTCAAAGTACTGCTGAGCAGTGCCTATGGGTCACAGTTCCTGCCAAGAGAACAGTCTAGCCGATCTTGACACAAGACAAGACACTGCTTTCTCTCCCTCGTTTTCTTGTGAAGGCACTCTGCCTATATTCAAGAAAACGTGAACACAGAGGAATTTGAGTCTGGAGAAATAACTTCATGAGAAAAAAGGAGGGGGAGGTAGGACAGGAATTTGGTTTAAAAGAATGAGGATACAAGGTCTGAGTTTCCCTTAGCGGTTCCGTTGTGTTCTCTGCCTCAGCTCTTGTCGTGTGCTGAGCAGTGGGAGTCCTTTCCATGGTTTCTAATGGAAGCGCTCCTCTAAGAAGAAGGATGCCATGCCCAAGAAGACCAGGATTCCTGTCTCCTCAACCAGGTAAGGACCAAGGGCTTGAGAGCAGATCCTCCCCATTCATGTGAATGTCTCAAGTGATTTCCCAGGATGAGTCCTTTTTACAGAGACTCTTCAGTACTGTTGAGATTAACTCCAGTGGAGGGCAGTAGAGTAGAAATAACTCATGAAAGAGATGCTATTTGATGGGGATGAGTGAGAGGATTCTGTCCTAGCCCCTGAAGCCACACCTGGCCAATGGCAATTGTCTTGGCCCCACCCTGAGTTCTAACATCGAGCTTCATTTAAGAAAGAGTCTCACTGTAGACTCTCTCTCTCTCTCTCTCTCTCCATCTATCTCTTCTCTCTCTACATAATAATAAATTCTTTCCATGTAGACTCAGTGTCTCCTGCCATGTCAATGCCTTCCACCGTGTGCACATGGGCATGAGGCCTCTCTTCATCTATCACCATCTACCAGCCACAATGGGTAAATGTGAAATTATAACATAACAATGAGAAGAAGCCAAGACACAAAACCTAGAGATGTTCATAGAAATGAGAACTACTAATTGTCTCTAAATAGGTAATAAAATGGCTATTTTTTCTTTATAAAATATTTTTATTTATTTTTGAGAATTTTCACTCAACTCTCCAGTTTCACTCACTCTTGACCATTTCTCCAATACAAGCATCTCCCACCTTCATATATATATTCTACTGTGTCCAGTTAGTACATCCTACATGAAATGAGTATGGATGATATATAGATGTCCACACCTCTGAGTAGAAATGACTGTCTCCTCTAGCAACTATCAATTTCCAGAAGTTCCCCAGCCTCATGACTTTTTCTCCACCCATGCTGGAATTCTTGACTAGCAAGTAACCAGAGCTGCTGTGAGTTTATGAGTGCAATAATCATGCCATGTCAGGGAGACAGCATTTCCCAGGACACCTCCCCACCCATCCTCTGGCTAACAGTCTATCCTCTCCTCTTCTGCAATGGACCCTGATACTTGTGAGGGTTGACACAGATGTCTAATTTAAGCCCTCAACAATCACTTATTCTTAGCAGTTTGATTATAAATATCTGTAGTAACTGCTTTCAACTATAAAAAAAGAATCTTCTCCGGCCAAGGTTGAAATCAGTACTAATCTACAAGTAAAAACATTTAGAAGGGGGCGGGAGAGATGGCTCAGAGGTTAAGAGCACTGACTATTCTTCCGGAGGTCCTGAGTTCAATTCCCAGCAACCACATGGTGGCTCACAACCATCTATGATGACATCTGGTACCCTCTTCTGTATACTGTAAACATAATAAATAAATAAATATAAAAAAATTTAGAAGGCAGTTTGATAACATCTTTGTTTAGCAAAACAACACCAGTAGATTATTCCACTTAGAGCTTTTGACTAGGTTTATAACACCAGACATGAATCCCTTCCCATAGAACAGGCCTCAAACTAAGACAGAAAACAGCACTACCCTAACAGCCATGCCACTATTGCACCCATGGGGCATTTTGCTTAGCAGGTCAGTATTGCAGCATGCAGGTTCACTGCTGGATAAATCAATTAATGATTTTTCCCCTCAGTGGCCTACATAGCACCATCTAACACAATGAAAGCTGGTTAGCAAGGAGAAAGTTGCCTGATTTGTTCCAGCTTTGATTTCTCTATGCGCTGTAATCAAAGGGTCTTGTGTCTTTAGCCATAGCACCTTGTCATCTACTTATGCTGGGTAACTAAGAGCAATGGAATAGTTTGTGTTGTTTGGGGGTGTCTCTGGGACCTCCTTGGCCAATAACTCACAAGGAGATATTCTATGCCTAGTGTTGGGATCATGTTTGATCTGATGTGATATGATAACATGTTTACCTAGTATAGTATAACTGGCAGATGTCTATGGATAGAGAGACATCATATCCCATGGATGCAGGAGACACAGTGGAGGGTAGAGGTGGGTGGTGGCATGGCAGGGTCTACATAAAAGACTTAATTATTATATGAGAGAGAGAGAGAGAGAGAGAGAGAGAGAGAGAGAGAGAGAGAGAGAGAGAGAGCGCTCCTGGGAGGAAAGAAACCAAGAGAGTCAGTGGTGGGAATTATTAAATGGGGCTGATGTCAGAACTCAGGGCACGGTGTGGCTTCAGAGGCGAGAAAAGAATGCTAACATTCATCCACTCTTTGATTTTATTTTTTAAAGGTGGGTTATTGATGGGGAGGAATGAGGATGTATAATTCTCTGTCTTTGCAGATTTGGGACGGAGTAGGTAGATAAGGTCATGATGGAAGGTGTGGGTAAAGAGACATCCAGCTAGCTGTCTTTTTGGCGATCAGGCATCTGTTCCTTGGCGGAGCTGAGAAGGTAGGACACACCGGAATCCTATGGAACCTGTAAAGATTTGAAGAGCAGCTGGAACAAGTTTCTATTTTGGTGTATCAAAACAAGCTATGGTGCAGGCTATGGCTCTGTTTGGTTGTTTTTGTTGTTGATTTTAGCATGTCTCAGGGGCAAGGGATGATACATTCCTTTCTATAGCTTTCTTCAAGCTGAAATTGGCTGGTGGTGTCATAATCAGAGCTTAAAAAGAAATACCTTGCTGCCCAAAGACAGAGATGGTTGTAGAAGTGCCAGCTTAATGAATTTTCTTGAGGTGTGCAGACCCAGTCTGATAGCCTGACTTCCACCAAAACCAAAGAGGGCAATTACCTGACTTCCAACCATAAGGGTGTCTGTGCCCACCCTCCCAGGGTAATCATGAGCATTAAAATCAGTAAAGAGCCGAAAATTGGCAATAAGCAGGGGACAGACGGTAGAACATCTAGGTAAAACAACCTAGATGGAGCTATGTTGGTCTCCGTATAGCCCAAATGGTTTAGCTTTTGGCATTCTCAAGAGAAAAGCATGGGCCGGCAGCAATGCCCAAGCTGTCATACTCTCTCGTCAGCAGAAAGCATGCAGAGGTCAGGGCATTTCCTGGAAGGACTGAAAGTCCAAGAGAGTCTGTGACCTGGAAAACAGGTTCCAGAGACCTGAACAACCAAGACCTCAATTATTGTCAGAAATGAAATGTGGATGGTCGTGGAATCCATCAAGGGGTTGCTTACCATTTCGAAGGTTCTTTTTAGGGAATCTTAGCAAACAGCATGAGAATCCCTGGCAAGTCGAGGCACCAAACGTTGAGATCATGTTTGATATAATGTGATAGGATAACTCGTTAACCTGGTATAGCTCACAGATTCTATGAATAGAGAGGTCTCATGCCCCATGGACATGGAAGACACAGTGGGAGGAAGAAGCTGGCAGTGGTATAGCAGAATGTTTAAACAGAGACAACATAAAAAGGTAGAAGACTTTATTATTATTATTATTATGAGAGAGAGAGAGAGAGAGAGAGAGAGAGAGAGAGAGAGAGAGAGAGAGCGAGCTCCCAGGAGAAGAAATTAAGCAAGAGAGTGGGCAGTGGGGAATTCTTAAATGGGGCTTGATGTCAGAACTCAGAGCAGGGGATAGCTTCAGAGGCGAGAACCAGAATCCTAACACCCAGCACTGAAATTTTTATTTAATAGCTGGTGTCTTCTAAGGGAATCATTGCTCATTCACATAGAATTTATTTGATCACTTTCTTTTTATTATATATTTTTAATTAACTTACAAAAGCCCTAGTTTTTCTTTGCCTACTCTCCACCGCTTCCTCTCCTTCTCCCCCCCATACCTGCTTCAATCCCAGTATTTCTGCCTCCTCCACTTTCATAGAGCACATATTCTACTAGCCCTTTCTTTTAAATACCCCCATCATCCCCCATCATCTGCCCTTTCTAGCTTCCTCTGCATATATTCCAAATTGAACATAAAAATCTAAATATTTGAAGATAGGATCTAAATATGAGAGAGAACCATTTCTGGTCTTGGGCTACTTTGTTTTGAGTAGTATTTCCAGTTCTGATCTAGCTTTAAAAAAAAATACAATTTTCAAATTAAAATATATTTACCTAATTTTCTACCTTCCATGTCCCCCTCTTCCCTCATGAATCCATGCCCTCTTTTTCTTTAATTATTATTTGCACAGGTGCACATAAACACAATGAGCTGAGTCTGTCTAGTGTTGAGTGTATATGATGTCAGGGTTGACCTGCTGGTTTTGAATGACCAATTAGGAGCTCATCCCTGGAGATTAAGTCTCTCCCTCTCAGTTGCTTACAGCTCTTCACCTGTGGCGGTAGGGCTTAGATTTCCTCCCTCCATGTTATCCTGTTGGTGTTGCCACAGTTCAGGTTTATTTAGGCAGCCATGTTGTTGAGGTTTTATGGGTGGAACCTGATTTACAGGTTCCCTGTCATTTATAGGAGATATAACTTTGAGGTCAGACTTCCTGGTTTTCATCTTTCCAACTCCTTTCTGTAGTTGGATGAAACTGTATTGTAAGGAAAGAGACTCTGAGCCAAATATCCGGGGAAGGCTGAAATATCAGAGAGAGGAAGCACCACAGTCAGTTCTCACCCAGCTGCCTTGCAACTTCCTCAGCCTCACTCCTGGTTGCTTCTGCCAGTCGCTGGGTTCCTAAGGCCTTATATACCGTTCTTGTCAGCTGTATCTCATCCAGGTTAGGATTAAAGGTGTGAACTACTCTATTTCCAGCTAGCCTTGAACTCACAGAAACAGAAGACGTTCTGTCTCTGTTATGGGATTAAGAGTATAGGTTACCACTCCCAGCTTTCCCTGTGCTGGGATTAAAGGTGTGTGTGACTGACTCTCAGCTGTTTATCCTTGTATTCAAGAATCGAGAATTTCCTGAGCTGTCTGCCTAGGATTTGACTGTGTGCTCTCTCCCCAATATTCAGGCTTTATTAAACATGTAATATATATCCACACCTTTCCCATGATGTTTGCAGAACCTTAGGTGGGTTGTTATGTTGTAGGTATATCAACTGGGGCTGGACATCCCGTAACCAGTTTTTTTTCTTTATCCTGACCAATTATCGTTTCTGTAATGGTCTTCATCTGCTACAAAGACAAAAATCCTTGGTGAGGTATGAGAGCTACACCTACCTGTGGATATAAAGGATAAATATTTAGAATGTAGTTCACAATTGTGTTGCTTTGGTAAAGTAGTCATAGCAGGTTCTCATCTGAGATTTATTGACCTTTCCAGTTATGGCTAGTTGACTATGTTTCCAGTACCCACCATGATCTCCCTCCTGTTAAATGAGTCTTAAATCCAATTAGACATCTGTTGGTTACCACCAAGATATGAATGACACTATTATAGCTATCTTGCATGCTTGTGTCACCACTGGATAGGACTGTTGATTGCCTTCCATCTTTGGAAGCTTGCATAGCATCTTCTTGTACTATAGGTATAGGTACTCATGGAGGAGGCTTTCAGGTCATATCCAACTTGGATCCTCTGAATCTTGTATCAGCAATAGGGACTTGTCTTCAACCTCAGGGAGGCAACCAGGGGCAACAGCAATAGCCTATATTGATTTAGGAGCCTCTTGGATTTCCATGATGAACAACCTGAAAAGCTGTTCAAGCCTAGCACTGGGGATCCTGGCTTTGGTGGAGGAGCATTATCACCTCAAGTAGCATTTAATCTGTATACATATACACTTTCATATCATTTAAGGTAAACATAAAATAATGATTCCTTTGGTTTTCAAACATCTTGGATATTATTTATCCCCCTTCATCCTTCTGTATTGGCATCTCCTATTAGAGACTTTTTCCCAATTTTTCCCTTCATAATATGTCAGTTTTTAAAAGGTACTTAAATTCCATTATGTACATGAAGAAAGGAACACAGGATGTATCTTAGTTGGTAGAGTAACTGCTTAATATGCACAGAGCCCTGTATTTGGTTCTCAGCATCTTATAAACCAAAAAAGTATGAGGACATATGCTTATTACCCTAGCACTTGAGATATGGAAGCAGCAAGATCGTAAGTTCAAAGTCATGCTCAGCTACATAGTGAACTCAAATCAACTTTGTCTCAAAAACAAACAAACAGGCAAAGGAGGAAGAACTGTGCTCTCATGTCACGGTAGTACCCAGCCCGAGTCTCTAGCCATAGAACATCAAAGGGAGGAGATTGGTTGAATCTCTGTGAGTTTTATTTTGTGACTATGATCATCATTGTTAATTCTGTCCATGTGATGCTGGGGATGGAGCCCAGAGCCTGATGCAGACCAGACAGTGGTGCTCTACTACCGTGTTATGTTTCTATCCCAGCCCCTGCCAATTAACTCAGACTTCTTATACTTTCATGAAAAATAAAGATACCAGCATGCACTCCGAAACATCACTCAGAAAAGCCATTTCAAAGACACAGGACTGAGCAAAACACTATTTGATTGTCCCAAAACTGTCATTATGTCAAGAAAAAATTCTACAGTCCCTTGCAATAAACCAACAAATGCATAGTGTACCTACCACTTATCGAAAAGCATTGTTTTGTGGATTTTTTATAGATGCTCTTCAAGCCAAGTCTGTTTTTCTATTGACTTACATGGAAATGATGTCATACCGTAGTGATGGTTTCAGAAAGAAAACCTGCACAGGTCACCAGGTACCAATGAAAACATATTAACAAGGGGTAACAAAGAGCCAGGCACTGTTGAGCAGCTGCTGCTCCATGTTCTCTGTTAATTGGGATTCCCACCTCCCTAAATGTTGCCTGAGAGTGCCTTCCCTTCTATGTGAGCTAGAATCTCAATTCTTTGCCAGCAGGTGGTGCAAAAAGCATATCTCAGAAATGTTGTCCATAGAGCAGCACCAGGATTTCTGGTATGGGTGTCCTTGGTGTCTGAGGTCACTTCATTGAAGAGATGATTGACCCCCTGTGTTCAATTCTGTAAGGAGCATAGAATGGAAGCCTGTGGGCAAGGCAGAGTAGCCACCGGGTGACGTAAAGACAGCTTGTGTGGAGTGAAGATAAGAAGTACTTAAAGTGTGATAACCAGATGCAGAGTTTACGTAAAAGTGTGAATAAGCAGAAAGTACGAATTGTTTACTTAGCTGTATAAAAGACAGAGACCTCAGCTCAACAGA
>PVIH01010055.1:0-75000 GCA_004025045.1 Sigmodon hispidus
CTCTCCTTTGCAGTGTGCACTCTTAACCACTGAGCTATCCCTCCTGCCCTTTGATACTGTTTTTAACTTTATACTGTGAACACACCACTTACAGATTTGGGATATAGGTCTGCGGCAGGATGCTAACTTAGTGTCACAGGCCCTGCCTTTAATCCCCACACCACAAAACAAACAAACCAACCAAACAAAAACCAAAGCACCTGTCCTTGGACACGTGAGGCCGAATACGTCAGAGCACCCTCCCCCTGTGCTGTGCACTTTAGTGATTAGCTTCGGGGCATTTCCCCACTTTCTCTCCCATCTTCAATGCATTCCTTCATTTGTTTCAGGAGCAGAGTGCAGACATTCTGCCAGAAAGAATCGTTTCTGGTTTTTATCCTGTTCCCCGCCTTGAGGCCATGAGCTAGCTGTTTGAAAATAAAAGAGAGATTCTGCACTCCCCTCCCCGCTACATCTTTGCCTCCCCCCCCCACCTCTAAACTGGCCTGTGCGTTTTAAAGCCATTTCAGAGCCTGCCAGCTCACTGCAGAAACTTTGATCAAATTACACCTCTGCCACCATCCCTGAGGAGTGCACAGGCCTGGTAATCAATCCTCAGGGCATTTTCTTCATTCTCTCTGCTTCTCCACATCCATCTCCTCTCCTTTTCCAATTCTCTGTAGAACCTAAGCTAGTAAGTGTTCTCTGTTCTTGAACATCACTATGGTGGTCTGAAAGAAAATGGCCCACAAAGGGAGTGGCACTTTCTAGAAGGTGTGGCCTTGCTGGAGGAAGTGTGTCACTGTGGGGGCAGGCATTGAGGTCTCTTCTCAAGCTTCACCCAGTGTGATGGTCAGCTGACTTCCTGTTGCCTACCAGTCAAGATGTAAGAATCAGTTTTCTCATTGAATATTTGCATTTCCTCCTTTGTGAATTGTCCTCTGTTAATTTTCCTGTGTTTTCTGTTTTTAATTTGCCATTTATATTTATACACTAGCACTGTGCTTTCACCATTGTATTACTGGGACTACTTTTTTCAGACTCAAATAACAGATCATTACCCTCATAGAAAAGTCAGAACACTTTCTAAAACCAATATCAGATTATCAATCCACAAGTCAACAAACAGGGCAGGCTGGTTGGAGGCCTATGGATGCATGTACTGTGTGTGGGACAGGGGACTGCAGGCACTGGGGATCCCAGCTGGGATAAGGAGAAACACACTCTGCTTGCTACTTTATATCGACATAAGCTAGAGTCATTTGAAAGAAAGGAGCCTCAGTTGAGAAAACGCCTCTACAAGATACAGCTATAAGGTATTTTCTTAATTAGTGATAGAGGGAGGAAGGGCCCAGCTCATGGTGGGTGGTACCATCCCTGGGCTGGTGGTTCTGGATTCTATAAGAAAACAAGCTGAGCAAGCCATGGGGAGCAAGTCAGTAAGCAGCATCCCTTCATGACTTCTGCATCAGTTCCTGCCTCCAGGATCCTGTCCTGTCCTGATTTCTTCAGTGCTGAACAGTGATGTGGAAGTGTAAGCCAAATAAATCTTTTCCTCCCCAACTTGCTTTGGGTCGACAAGTTTCATATCAACAACAGAAGCCCTAACTAAGACACGCCCCCAGGTCGCTCAGTCTCTTCCCACCTCATGGTTACACCTGGGGCAGCTAAGGCAGATAGCTCCTGAACTACACCTGTTTCTTATGCTCTTAGGTCACACTCATCTGTCCTGCAAACCCCAGTCTGGAACATTCTATCACATCATTGATAATGTGTTTATAATGTCTTAAAATAATCAAATGTTAGTGAAAATAAAATCTCTCTCTTTCTTCCCTCCCCTCTCTTTCAGCATGAAGGCCCTGGACCAGGTGAATATAACCTAAAAGCACCCACACCGGGCTCCATCACTTCTTGTTTTCGATCTAAGGTTCCCCGATTCTTGCCTGTTAGTTCAGTAAGTATTCTAAGAGCGACCCCTGTGTGTGTGTGTGTGTGTGTGTGTGTGTGTGTGTGTGTGTGTGTGTCAGGGGGTCTTAGGATTCCATGTGAGGGCAGGAATTGTCACTCACAATGTAGGTTGTACTGCATTCCCAAGGCTTTTGCCTTAAAGGTAGACCAGTGAAGGCTATTAGGTCGGCCAAGCCTGAGAATTATTGCAGAAAATAACAGTGTAATTACCTCAGAGTTCTTTTCTGTTCTACATGGGAAAGCTTTTTTTTTCCTGTTACAGTGTCTACCAAGGCTGGGAGATGTTTGGAGTTAAGCCCCACTGGGCATGGAGTCTGCTTGTCAGTCTTTCCCAGGGAAAGTGCTCTGTCTCTGGGTACCAGAGGCTGCACATGTCTGTTCAGAGGGTTACTTTTTCTTACAGCCTACTGGATTGTCTTACTTAAGCCTTGTCCTAGAAACATTTTTTTTTCTCAAAATAAGTATCTTTTCCTGTACTGGGTGATTGATCTGATATAGGGACTCTAAGACATTCCTTTGTAGATTCACTGGTGAGAAGAGTTGGCCCTCGGGATGGCCATCTTCCAGGGTCTGGATGTCTGGTCATAGAGGCAAAGCCCATTTCCTCTGAGGGATACTCGGGTAACCTGAGAGGCAGCAGGGACCCTTCCTGGAGGATGGAGCTTTCTAGGTGTCCCAATGCAACTCTCTTGGTCTCAAAATCAGCTGCCTTATTTCCTTTTGGATCGGGTCATCCTCTCCCTGATGCTTAGGGCAGTGGACCACAGCCAATTGGGTAGGAAAAAGGACCACATCCAGAAGCCTGACAATTTCTTGGGAAATATTTTACAGGGGTCATGTCCCAGCTGTACTTGGGAGGCCTCTTTGGTTCCAAAAAGTGTCATGGGCATGAAGGACAAGAAAGGCATATTTGGAGTCTGTGTAAATATTAACTTTGTGTCTTTGGGATGTTTCTAGAGCCTGAGTGGGAGGTATTGGCTCTGCTGGGTGCTTGAGTTTCCAGGTATGGGTACTGATTCGGGCACCTCAAAGGCAATGACTAACTATAACATAGCCTGCATATCGGATTCCCTCCTTACAAGAACTTCATCTGTACACAGGACCAAGTCAGGGTTTGTCAGTGGTTGATCTGAGAGATCAGGATGAATTGCATAACTGTTCATGAGGACCTCCTCACAAGGGAGCCTCCCTTTCCTCAACAGCCAGCCCAAGGTTGCCCTTGGAATTAGAATGTTTGCTATGTTACGAGGTTTATGGACCTTAAGGGGACAGCCAAGGGTAAACTTTTGGGCCTCAGGAATTAGAAGTTAGGAATTAGGCATTCGGGGTAGCGCTTTGCCACCTGATCTAATTCTTTACTTAGATCCTATAGGCTGAGAAGAGGGCCCATGAGTTAGGTACCCACTCCCAAAGCTGTGCCCTGCCTCTCAATTATAGACACATGACATTTGGGCTGAGCAGGTGACCCTAAGGCAAGGGCTGTCGCCTTTGGAATGTTGACTATAGAGCAACTAGGCTATACAAGAGGGACCCCTACCAGTCAGTGTAATTACAGAGAGATGGACAAGTGGCTGGAGCGTCTTCATACATTAGTGGTATCAGCACTGTTCAAAACAGACCTCTGACTGGGTCTATAGGGCAGACCTTTCTCATGATAACCCAACTCCCAAGAAAACTGAGCACATTACTAGAAGCTGCAGTATCCACCAAGTAAGGGGCTGGTGTCTGGGGTTGCTGCTTTCTCTTATAAGAGAATTTCAAGGTTACCTGGTGACAATGAAATCAGGGACAAGGGATCCTACTGAATGTTCTCCAGTAGGGTGACAAAGTGACAGAGCCATAGCCGTCAGCCTTCTGAGGGGTGGTTTTGTGTGTGTGTGTGTGTGTGTGTGTGTGTGTGTGTGTGTGTGTATGTGTGTGCTCCCCCGATCTCCTGCTCTGTGGGCAGGCCTTCCAGGACTACACACTTGCGTTGCAGTCCCGTTAATAGCAAGCATTAATAAAGGCTTCCGCTTCCCCTGACGTGTGGCCAGGACTTGATTAGATTTCCAGGCTGCTCCTTTGCTTTTGGCCAAGCAAACATCCTGCCTTTAAAAAGCAGCTTTTGTAGGCAGCTGATGTCATCAGCAGGCTGACTGCTCTGTTCCATGCTCAGGGGTAATGCTGTTTCCACCCACTGCCTCCCAAAGAGACAGAATAAACAGCAAGAAAGGGCAGGCATGACCAGAAGTGAGACTAGTGAATGACAGTGGTAGAGACCGTGATGGATGCTGGCTGGACAGAGTGCTGTCTGATTTGGTAGGCCTCTGGTGAGCCTTATGTCCCCCTACCAGGCAAAATCACTGTACAAATTGGTGGCTTGGGACCATACTGGGTCCTGGCCCTAGGGCACAAACTCAGTGCTTGCTGGATTTGGAAATCCTTATCATCATCCTTTCCCTCCTTCCCCATTCTTTGGGGGGGGGGAAGCGAGAGAAGGAGAGAGAGAGAATGCACTTGCCTGTGTGCATGTATGTGTGGGGCAGAAGAAGGCACTGACTGTTTCTATCATCCTCTGCCTTGTTCCTTTGAAGCAGAGTCTCTCCCTTCGTGCAGAGCTCACATTTTTCAGCTAAGAAGGCAGCCAACGAGCTCCAGAAGTCTTCTATCTCTGGAGTTATAAACACACGCAAGATTATGAGGGCCTTGTTCCATGGGTGCTGGGATCTCAACTCCGTCCCCGATGGTTGCACAGGAAGTGCTCTTGACCACTGAGCTGCCTCTAAAGCCCCTTTATTCATTTTTTTTTTAAAAGACAAGGTCTTATTTTTTTTTTTTTTTTAAAAAACTTTATTTATTTATTTATTTATTTGCCTTGGTGTTTGCCTGGAACTGGAACTACAGACAGTTGTGAGCTGCCATGTGGGTGCTGGGAATTGAACCCGGGTCCTCTGGAAGAGCAGACGGTGCTCTTAACCGCTGAGCCATCTCTCCAGCCCCGACAAGGTCTTATTTTTATAGTTCAGTTTGGTCTTGAACTCATGACCTTCCTGCTTTCCCCTAAATGCTAGGATTACAAGTGTGTGTCACCATGCTCAGAAACCCTGTCCTTGGCCACTGCGCTGATATGCTTTCAAGGGACCCAAGATAGAGACTCCCTGGCTTTCAAGAACGTGTATGTGTGCATCTCAAACATGGGAATCAATGACCCGGAAGTGGCCTCAGTCTGAGGAATGATAATTCATTTCTGCTTTAAAGAAAGACTTTGACTAAATACTTGACAAAAATATTTTGTTCAAGAAATTCAACAGCCAGGCAGTAGTGGCTCACGCCTTTAATCTCAGCACTCATAGGCTGATCTCTGTGAGTTAGAGGCCACGCTGGTTTATAGATCGAGTTCCAGAACAGCCGAGGCTGTTACACAGAGAAACCCTGTCTCAAATCATACTATCATACTGCCAGTGGTGGTAACGAGGGAAAGAATTTGGGTTTTGACTTAGACTTGGAGTTGCAGAATCCAGTCTCTCCAGTCACTTACTGCTAGATCAGGGACAGTGGTCAGGGGGAAAATGGAATCCTCTGTAACAGGAACTGCCTGGGTCAGTGCCACTGGCAGAAGCCACAATTTGAGGTATCTGAAGGTAGTAGCCCTGCCCTCACCCCCAGCAGGTGTCGGTGGTCTTTCCTGCCCTTGTCTTGGCACCTCACAGCCTCCCAGTGACTCCAACAGGAGCCACTTCAGTTCCGAAGGCACACTCCTTATCTCTCTTGGCAGGGGATGGGTCAGCCACAGCTCATCCACAGCCGGACCAGGAGTTTAGACGATCAATCTCACCCCTCGCCTTTTGTCTATTTCAGAAAACACCGGGTCCAGGAGCATACACAGCTTCAAGACAGTTCCCTAAGCAGTCCCCAACCATCGCCAAAATGGGTAGAGAACACAGCCTCTTCTTCAATAACACAATTGGCTTTTAAAATAAATATTCATGCCACGCTACTTTGCATTTTAGCAAGTTCTTATGTTTAGAAAGACCTTTTCCATTGTGATCTTGGGTGTTTCTAGTGGGGTTGACCCCAGATCAGTTACCTGGGTGACTGTCCTGTATGGTCCTAGTCTGAAAAATTGGGTGCTCTGCTTAATCCAAGAGGACAGCTGTCCAGAGACTGGCCCAGGCTGTGCCTTGAAGCAGTGTGCATGGCCGATGTGCCCAGGCTATGTGCTGAATGGCCTTCTCCATCACACTCATGTTGGGAGACCTCCATATCCCCTTGAAGGCTTCTGTGGATGGGTTGCACCAAGCCACAGGTAGACCTGACAGGCTCCCAAAAGGTGACACTTTTCTCCTTTTCAGCTTCCTGAAAAGAACAATTTGACTCAACCACGTCTAATGTCACACAACAGATAACATCCTAGTCAGTAATGGATATATACGACAATGGTCTCTGGACAATACAAAGATGCAAAAACCTCTCTATTGCCTAATGACATTATAGCAAGTTTGTGACAACAAAACCATTAGCCTGTCTGTTGTATGCAAGTATGACACTGTTCTATAGGACTATTCTCCTAGACAGATTGTCACTGTGTTTACTGTCTGCTTGTTGACTGTTGATGCTCCCTCGGGAGGGGCCTGGTCATGGGTCACCTGAGTATCCAGCAATACCACTCAACCAGTTACGTGCAAGTCTGTCCTAATTATACATGGCCTCAGCTAGGAGCTTCCAGGCTGGGAAGGGTGAGGGAGAAATTGATGTCTACCAGCCATGTGGGAGCTGGATCTTCCAGCATGGCTGCCTTAAGGCCACCCATGCTCCTTTTTGTCCTTAAATCCTCACCCATTATTCCGTAAGCTAGCCTAACAAGCTCACTGGTTTCCCAGAGTGAACTTGAAAATTATACCTTTGTCATTGGGACCTTAGGAGGGGCAGGGTAGACGTGTTTGTGTCTTCTTTGGGAAGGAGTTTTAGCCATAGATACATTATAGCTACTGTACAATGCAAAATGCTTGATAATAGGTGGCTAGATTACTGGTTTAATTATTGTATTATGACTTTACCCTCTTCTTTTGCTATGTATCACTTTCTATATGTTTAACCTGTGTGTGTGCATGTGTGTGTATGTTTGTTGGGAGTCACGCATGCCCTTGTGTATGATAAGCATAGGTTTTATCACAAAGCCTCAGCCTGGCTCATTTGTTTTTAGTTTAGAATGTGTGCCTTTTACTTATTTTTTTAAAACTAAATTCACAGTATAACAGCATATTATGGAATGGGGAGATTTTTCAGTAGGGTAAAGTGCTAGAGGCCACATAAAAGCTGAGCAGGACAGTTTGCATGTAACCCTAGTGCTGGGGCAGAGGGCAAGAGGCAGGGACAGGAAAATCCCAAGGTTCATTGGCCAGTCAGTCTAGCTGAAATATCAACCTCCAGATTCAGTAAGAAACCCTGTCTCAAAACTCATTATGGAGAATGATTGAGGAAAATACTCAGAGGTGACCTATGCCCTCACATGCAGGCATGGGCCTGTGTGTCTGCACACACTGGTGTACACACATGAACAAATATCACCCATACACAAACACCCCATCTTATACCCATAGCAACCTCAGACATCTCATGTATACTTTTGATTGCATTATTTTATTGTATTCGGTTTAATTTTGTTTTGTTCATCATGGCTCTATAGCATAAGCTATACCAATTACATAGGTACTCTATATGTATGCATACATATATATCATATAACAGGACATCTGGGTTTATGTTTGCATATAATAGCAAAAATCAATTACTGAGTATATTTTTCCCATTAAATGGTCTGATTCCAAGTCAGTGGAAATCTTAGGCATCTACTGTGTACTGAGTGCTGTTCTGGGGTTGAGGGTCTTGGAACAGAGATGAAGGGTCATGGGATTATTTGGCAGGATAGACAGAGAAACAAGGCGTGAGGCAGAATCTAGGAGCTATGCCAAGAAGCTCCGGCAGATCCCTGAGGTCCGAGGCTCCAAGACTGTCCTCGTGCAGATAACAGCTCTCATGTGAAGACCAACTCTAGTCTTTGAAAGGTGCCAGGCCACTCACTGCCGGTGCCCAGAAAGGACTGTGACCTGCCACATATGTTTAGTAGAGCCAAGCCCCAACACATGCAAACGGGAAGCCTGTCCAGCACCCAAGGGACCAAGGAGGCTGAGATGAGCCGAGAGGAAAAGGGAAACTGGTCAGGGCAAGGGCCACCATCTGGGCAAAGGCCCAAAGCAGGGATAAACATTTGTTGAGGGAGGGAGCAGAGGAAGTGTGGTTCTGTCACAGTGAAGCAGTGGGGAGAGGGGGCATTGGGAGGCAATGCAGCTGTCAGACAGGACAGTGAACCAGAAAGTCCTTTTCCAGGTCTGAGAGGCTCACCAGATACGGCCTCTGGAAACCAGTAGACTCAGGAACAACAGCCCAGAGTTTGGCAAACACTTTAAAAAGGAATAAAAGTTTAAAAAATGCTTCTGCTTTGTTATATTTAAAGAGTGAAAAAGGCACACCCCCTCTGGATTTAGAAGCCCTTATAATGTACTTATTCCTGTCTCCACCTTTGGGGATGAAACTCCCCTCCCACCCGTGAACCATCCTGGGCATGTGGAATGTCACAGTTTCTTGCCTCTTTTGATCAGAACATAGTGACAGGACAGAGAGTCTCAAGATTTTTCTTTGCTGTTGTTTTTCAAGACAGGATTTCCTTGTATAGTCCTGGCTGTCCTGGAAATCATTCTGTAGACCAGGCTGGCCTCAAACTCAGAGATCCACCTGCCCTTGCCTCCAGAGTGCTGGAATCAAAAGCATGTACCACCACCACCCAGGAGTCTTAAGTTTTATTCTCTGAATGAGCCAAAGTTCCTCCATGATAATTCCAAGATGAAGAAAGAGAGATCTTGTTTGACATTGAGCTTGATGAGAAATTAAAAACAACAGAACCACTCAGGAGGTAGAGGCAGGCAGATATAAGGTTCAAGGCTCACCTGGTCTGTAGAGTGAGTTCCAGGACTGGGAGACTGCAGACCTCCCTGGACTGGTCCCCACCCATCTTCTCATCTTAAATTCCTGAGGGTCTTTCTTTAGGGTCTTAAGTAGGTAATCCTGTCTCCCTTCCTCCATTGGCTTCCCTAGGTTCCTGCCCTCATTCCTGAAACGGCCCTCCCCGCCCCCCCTCCCTTCTGTGAGTTTGGCTCAAACCAAAGGGAATATGTCTTCTTAGCTGCAAATGGCTCATGCCATGTCCATGTGAGGTTTCCTCTTCGTTAAGCAGAGAATGTCAAAAGTCACAGTACTGAAATGGACAGCCTGGTCCCTTTCTTATTCACTGTCCTTCTTCTGCAGAGGCTGTGTGGCAAGGCTTAAACACTGAGCCTAAGGACCACAGGTTGCCTGAGTGACCAGCCCTGTCTCCAGCCTAATCCCAGGCTAGATGTCATTTACCTGTGACAGTGTGTGTGTGTGTACATGCACACTCTTACCCAGTCATCTGTCAATGGACATGTGGATTGCTTTCGTGGTTTAGCTTTTGTGAACAGTGCTGTGTACACTAATGTATAATTATCTCTTTGGGGTTCAACTTTCAACTGGGAGTCCCAGTAGCATTGGGTATCACAGAGTCCTCCTGTTTTTAGTTTTTTGAGGAACTGCCATACTGTTTTCCACAGTGAAGAAACTGTTTTATGTTCCCCAGAGTGCATAAAGGGTTTACAGTTTGCTATATCTTCACCAAAACAATTTCTGTTTTGGTAGTAACCACCTTAATGGATGTGAGTTGGTACCATAGAGTTGTGATTTTCATTCCCCCAGTGTTGGGCATCGTTTCATAGCTATTAGTAAATCTTGTGGAGAACTCCAGAGAAACCTCTGCCTGTCTTTAAAGCATGTGTATTTGGGGTTATCACTGTGTTTTCATATTTCTTGATAGTCTGGCTCTGGCTCTATGCATCCCAGGCAGGAGGTCTACCACACCTCCAGGCCCTGGATTATAGGATTTTTGTTTGTTTCTTTTTTTTGTTTTGTCTTGCTTCCCCAGGCAGATTTCTCCGTGTGGCCCTGGGTGTCCTATAACTGGCACTATAGACCAGGCTGGCTTGAATAGACAAAGATCCCCTTGCTGTGAGAGCCAAAGTTACATTTTAAGTTTTAATTACTAAGCCTTAGAGATCCATGAAGCAAAAATGTCCCTGATCTGCAAGCCCCTTGCTCAAGGGCATAGTTCCTGAAATGTTGGAGG
Source organism: Sigmodon hispidus (assembly GCA_004025045.1). Lineage (NCBI taxonomy): Eukaryota > Metazoa > Chordata > Mammalia > Rodentia > Cricetidae > Sigmodon > Sigmodon hispidus. Next base: position 10,181 of record PVIH01010055.1, read on the forward strand.
CTATGTTAATGGGAGATAACAAGCCCGATGTTTTCACTCCCCCAAACAAGTTTTTTTTGACCTTTCTGTACGAGATGTGCTTGATCACATTTGGGTGGGAGGCATGTAGACAGGAAATACGTCAGGATATATGCTTGCCCCTGACTGGACCTGATGGGTAATGCAATGAATTGTGGGTTTTCCTTCTTAAATCCTTACTATAGTTGATTCTGGGCCATTCTCAAGAACCTGCATATGGACCTAGCCAGAGTTCATCCACCTGGCCAGTATTTAAATAAATATTGTGTCAAATTTGTCTTTAAGTTGTGGCAATGGTCTTATTCCTGATAGGTGGGATTAACATTGCCTCTGCCTCCCAAGTGTTAGGATTAAAGGCTGCACCACCACTACCACCACCACCACTGCCCAGGAGATTGTAGTATCTTAGCAGAAACAATACAGCTTGCAAATATTTTCTCCTATTATGAGGTGCATTTTAATTCTGTTGATGTCTTCTACATAAAATGTTTAAATATTCATGAAATAGTTTCCTTTTTCCTATTGCTACTTCCTATGTTGCCACGCCCAGGAAATCTCTAGAATATGTGCTCTAAGACTTTCTCCCTAGTATTTTCTTCTAAAACTTTAATATTTCAGGTCTTACATTTAGGTTTTGATCTGTTTTTACTTAATTTTGAGTATGGTTTTGGCAGGAGTTCAATCCCATTCATTTGCATTTGAATACCTAGTTTTGGTTGGAGCATCTATTAAATGGTCTTGGTATCCTTGTCAGGTTATTTGACCGTATATGCTAGGGCTTATCTCTGGGTAGGCTGTCAGTTCTAATCTTTCTCTATGCCAGTCACTGGCTGTTCTGATTTTCATAGCTCTGTAGCAATTTTGCAATTGACACATGTGATCTTCTAGCTTGATTCTTCCCTTTAAGGGGTGTCTGGCTTGAATGTGGGGCTCCTAACTGGAGCTGAATATTAGAATCCCCGGGGGTGCCCCTCCATATCCTACTGCTGGGTGACTGACTCTCTTAGGTTTTGTGGGAGGGTGTTTTATGTTTCTGTTGTATTCTTAGTATCTGTCACATACTAAGTAATAGTAGGGAAGACATGATGATCTCTTGGGGACAGAGTCCCTTAGCCACCCCCCCCAAGTTTGTGGACTACGAAATGGCTGTGTAGCAGTCGATTTAGAACACTTAGGAACTCTCCAGGCTCATGCATCATGCCTGAGAAGCCAGTTTGGCTGCTGGAATTGAAGGAGCAAGGGGATAGAATGGAGCCTGAGCCCCTGCCATCCTGTTGCCCTTCAAAGTGGGCAGCCATCTGCAGACCCAAGAACTCTCTGCCTTGAAGAGATCCATCTGCTCCCCACTCTGCTTCCATCCCCCAGGCCTCCTGAGGCAGCTCTTCTCTACTGTCCTCTCCACCATGGCTTCTCCCACCAGCAGGGGCTTCCCCTCCTTGTCTCCTGGTTACACTGAGATCAGACCTGCTGCCACCTCTGGCGATGCCCGCTTTTAAGTCCCGGAGTTCTAGTTACATAAGCTGCTGTATTTTGTGTCCTGAGGCTTACGGCTTCTGTCACAGCTGACTGGATTAGGGCAATGCGCATCCCCAGGGGAAGCCAGGCAACAGGATACCTTGCAACTCCTACAAGTGGGACCAAGAGGGTCTTCTTGCCCAAGAACAGACTGCTGTGTGGCACAGTGCTGTAGTGGAGCAGAGCAAAGTAGGGCTGAGGATCAATGTGGTGGTGTCCAGAGTCCTCAAAAATGTTCTTACATAATCATGATCTGCAAAGCAGGAACTATGCCACTGTTACATTGCAGATGAGAAAACAGGTACAGAGGGGTTATAAGCAACTTGTTCAAGGCCAACCAACTGGATGACAGAGACAGTCTAGCTGGTAATTATAGTCATTGTCCTGCCTTATCAGGACAGGTCATGGCTGCTTTAGTCTTGGGTCTGTTTCTCGAAGTGCCTCACCTAGGGATCCTGAGAGCAACACTTGCCCGTTGAAATTATCTTCAGCAAGCCTGTCTTCTTTATAAATAAAAGCAGTTGGTGACAGTCACAAAGGATCCCTGGTAGGGCACAGCAGGAATTTTCCAGGCACCTTCCTGGACGCCAGGATCAGCACTGTGGGGCTGGCTTCAAGGTTGCTCAGGCAAAGAAGAAGAGTGTGCATGTGGGATGGGCAAATGGGAGCCTTGTTTAGCAGGAGGCTTCCCAAGGCCAAGAAATATTTGCATGGTGGTGATATTTGAATCCCGGGTCAGAGTGCTTGTACAACAATGGGCACTGTGATACCCAAAAATTCCATTCATATTCTACAGATTAACACTGTTAGTTCAGACACCCACAAGTGAGTGTGTGAGTGGGGGTGAGGGGTGCCTTAGAAAGTGGTAGGTGGGTTAGAGGGTCAGAGTGAAGGAACATAAGACAGCCAGTCTCAGGTCTTGTCTCCAGTTTAAGCCTTTATGCAGGCCCATGAGTTTAACTAGGAAGCTGGTGTTCTTGTTCTGAGGGCTTGTGAACAGAGTCTGTGGACTGGAATGGGGTGGTATGTGTGTGTGTGTGTGTGTGTGTGTGTGTGTGTAAATGCCAGGGTTTAGTGAGTCTCCACTGCCTGACCCTCCAACATTTGGCTGATTCCAGGTCAGCATGGCAACAGTCTCCCAAACAGAAGGCCAAGCCTCCGCCCTTTCCTCTAGCTCATCTCCTACACTTGGAGACACTACCATTGTGTCTCTGTCAGTCTTAACAGGCAGAGCATTGAGAACTCAGCAAGTAATACAATAGCAACTGTCAGTCATGAAACTTCATGTGCTATCTGAGGAAGAGGTGACAGCTAAGGAAACTGGTCCTCAGAGCTGGGCACAGTGGTGCATGCCTGTAATCCTAGGGAGACAAGTTGTAGTCATCCAGCTACATCCAGATTTCAGACCAGCACAGGCTACATGAGATCTTGCCTTTGAAAGGAAACAGGGGTGGGAGTTGGGGCGAGGGATGTAGCTCAGTGGTAAAAGGCACATATGTGCTTGGCATTCTTAAGGCCCCTGAGTTCAATGTGTAACAGCACTGAATGGGGAAAAAAAAACCCTCAAAACAACTGGGCTTCCCCCAAAGCCCTTCCTCCTTAGGCTGCCAATGTCATGTTACGTGGGTAGAGATGGAGACCGCCTGCAGTGGGAACCTGGAACAGTAGAGGCCTCTGGGGGAAGTCAGTCACATAATAGCTGTCCTCAAAGTATGAGGAGGGGGTTGACACTCTGAGGGTGCCATGATAAAATAGCTTCCCTGAGAACGTAGATCATTCTTTGAAAATGTTGGTGTATGTTTTGTAACAGCTAATATCTGTATAATTATAATGACTGAGATATAATTACTTCAGATGCTCTGTTGGGAGCTTATCAGCAGACAGGTCCACCTGGATATGGTCCAATCACCCCCAATCCTCCAGGTTCCCTAGGGGGCAGGCTTGTTTGAAGGACAGGTAGGCTGGAGGCCAGGACCAGCTCTTGCTTAGGTCCCTCTGCCTCACAGCACTCCTCACTGCTCTCCTGACAGAGCTCCCTCACTGGGAGGCTTGTCCTTTTTTCTCTTCCTCACCCTCCTGTCCACCACCCTCCTCATCCTGCGCCACAGCCTTCGGGGAATCCCTCTGACATGGCCTGCTCTCCTTAGTGCTACATGCCAGATAAAAGAACACAGACAGTTCTGTTTTCCCTTCAAGGGTCTTTTATTCAGTTTCCAAGGTCACTGTCAGGTACTGGGCCCTGTCCCCCCTGGCCTCCAAAGAGGGAACACTTAGAATGCATTTGGTGTCTTTTCCACTGCCAAGATTGACCATTTCTTCAAAGTATACCAATATCTGCTTAGTTTTTACTCTTTTTCTAACAGAATTCCATAAAAATATAGATCTCTAGCATATCTATCTAGCTATATTTATATACACATACACATAGAGACCCTTCAACCAAGAGACCAAGGATGTGATATCCTCCCTCTGGCCTGGGGCTGTGGCCAGGAGACACCAGCTCTCTGGGGACCATGGGGAGAAATATGCAGTGCTCGGGCCTCTGTACAGCATGAAGCCAGGCTCCAATGGTGGTCTCCATCTGAGGAAGCTGCGGCTGGCCGTGTTAAACCAGGCAGCTCCCAACCTTTCCTACACATTTTCAAATGAGCAAGGTGGACCTGAGAGAGATTCTGGAGTGTGGGGCAGACAGAAAGGAATTCTCTGCTAGGCCTTGAGGGATGGCTTGCTAAGGGAAAGTTCCAGAACCAGAGTAGCAGGTTGACAAGCCAGCAAAGGACGGCAGTCCGTTTCCTTCGCCATCCACTCAAGCATGGCCTCTGTGGTGATCTGGGCAGGAAAGCCTAAAAGGCCAAGCTGGGACTTGGGGGTCTCTCACCAAAGCCCAAGGTGAACAAGGGCTGTGGATGGTGATGTGTTTTGGGGTGGGTCCCATAAATTCTCACTTTGATGTCACCCCAGTGGGCCCTGCAGTGGAGGGAAAGCTTTGAAGGAATGTGTCCTCAAGGTACTAGATCAGAACCCTGTTTTGTATTCCAAGGCTGTTGGCATAAGGCCCATGGAGCCTCCTGGCTGGGGCACGTTTCCAGGGAGATGGGGGTGGGTAAAAATGGAAGATTTGGGGACTGTGTTTAGGAGGTCTGGCCTGACAGGAGCCCCAAAGGCACTTGGTAACAGAGAATGCACACAGAGCTCCCAGGAAACCTCCTCAAAGGTTTTGTTGATGCAACCCCAGCATCAACAGCAGCGCTAAGTCTGATAGGAAGCCAGGACCCGGCTTTCCTCCCTGTGTCTGGGACCAAGTTGTGCCTGCCTGTCCTGGGCAAGGTTCGAACTTGCATGCCCTGAGATTGAACAGGAAGTGGGTCTGAGTTCTCAAGCATGTCACAGCTCTGTAAAGTCACTTAATTCAAACCAGTTCACCTCCCAAGGCACCAAGAAAGGCCAGGACAGCCTGGCCCAGCCAGAGGGCAGCTCACAGGTCCATTAGATTGGTTCATACCAACCGGGAAATCCAGGGAGGGGGGATGTCAGGGAAGCTGAAGGTGGGGCTTGGGTCCAAATACGCCTTTTATCTAAAGCTCCCCCCTCCACCCCCCTGCTCAGCAACACCACAAAGTCATTCTTCAGGGAGGAAGGCATTTGCTTCAGATGCAAATCTTGTCCACCCAGCTTCAGATGGAATCTCCCCGGCCTAGCTGGCTCTGCAGGGGCTGAGGGGTGATGGAGACCTGGGCAGCTGATGTACTAGTCATCTATTCCCCGAGGCCCCGCCTCTGAGGGCAGCCATCCTTCTCTGACCTCGGCCTACATCTGCGGCATGCACTGGACAGCCCACAGCTGCTGCAGAGGCTCACAGTTCTCTGGGGATGATGGAGAAGGGAAGCACAGGGCTGCTAGCCTCCAGCTCCAAGGCAGTGAGAAAGCAGTCCACGGCAGCCTCATTCTGGCCTTGGTCCTGCAGCACTTCCCCCAGGCCCTGCCACGCTTCGTGGTAGGTGCTCTGCCTCTCCACAGCATCCCGCAGCACCTTCTGGGCCAGGCTCTTGTGGCCCAATTGACTCAGCATCAGACCCTAGAAATGAAGCACAGGACAGGGTTAACTAGATCTGGGCAGAGGGAGCCTAGCATCCAGGATGAGCAGCCATCACTTGTGCCTGGGCCACCAGCCAGAGAGGTCCCAGGTCTGGCCTGGCCACAGACAAATGATCATGCCCTTTATTCATGCAAAGCCTATCTGTCCCTGACCAAGCCCTGTTTCAGCCCTGTAGAAACTTGGTTCTTTTTATCTTCCAGAGAGAGGCTTTCAAGTCTAGACTTGATTGTGAGTGGCTCCATGTGGGGAATTCTGGGCCCTCAATCCACACTTCAATAAATGGGGGGGGGGGGGGGAAAAAAAAAACATCACAGCATGGCTGTTTAGGAAGATGAAGCTGAAATGAGTCAGTGGATGCAAAGCTGTCTAAGAAATGCAGCCAGGACAGCACTGAGCCGTCCCTCACCCCATGAGCACTGAGAGCATGAGGCGCATCTAGTGGGGAGGCTTCTCTGCTTGTATCAGTGCCCTGTTTTCCTGGGGACTGCTGGGTCCTGAGAGCCAAGCACCTAGCAGAGCCCATGCTGGCCGGTGAGGGGCTCAGGACGGAGAGGGTAGGTGGACAGCAGTGTTGGAGGGGGTTCAGGAATGAAAGCCCCTGGATGTCCAGGTCAGGAGGCGGGAAGCGTGGCCTTGAAGTTGAGCTCAAATGACTATTATCAGAGAACTAGAGAGTTTGCCAGGAACAGTCACAGAGCGGCTGGGAAGTGAAACTGGGCAGCTTTGAACATCCCCTCAACCCACCGCCACCCCCACACATACACTGGGGACAGACAAGAGACAGGGTGGCAGGGCACAAAGCTTCAGGTCCCAGAAAGGCTGCTATGTACTATTCCACTGATCTGTCAGACTTTGAAGGCATCCCAAGATGCCGAGAAGTGGGTCCTTTCCTTGTTCCAAAGAGTGAAGGTAAAATCTCCAACTCTGACTTCCTGGGTAGGCAGGCGACCAGGGTGGGTGCGGGGAGCTGCCTTTGTGCTTGAAGCCCCCTCAGTGCAGCCCGCCCACTGATGGCCATGTACATTTTTAGCTGGATTATTTTCCTCCTCCCTAAGCTCCCTAGAGTTAGGCCTTTGGTTGCTATGGAAACGCACCAGGAAAGATGTACATGGCTGACTTCATAAAGTCCTAGGAGAGCTTGGAACATGGCCAATTAGGCAAGAAGGATGGTACTTAGGAAGATTAGGAAAAGGCTGTCTCCAGAGGTGCCAGCTGGAGGTCCTGGGGCCAGAAAGCAGGGAGTCAGGACTGATTTCCAGGATGGTACCCTTCTGTGACACTAAGCATAGACACACCCAAAGTACTACTTAGCTCAGCAACCTCAACTGTAGAGGGTGGGGGCAGGCAGGCCCAGAAGGGCTCTGGATCTGACCAGACTCTCCCACAGCATGCTGACTCAGGGATGCCAGAACCAGTGGCAGTGTCTGTCTGGCTAGCACTGCTCCGGGCCACTCTGTTCTATCCACATGGCCCAGGGCAGGGCCTTGAGTCGCTCACAATGGAACAGGGCCCATAGGGTGAAGGGAAAAAAAAGGTTATCTAGCTGACAGAAAAATGAAGTACCAGAAAATGAGAGGTCTGTAGCCTGTGAATGCTGATCACAGGGAGTGACAGAGGACAGAGGTGGCCAGCACCCTACCAGACAGGGTGCTCTGAGCTTGCTTCCCGACATTTTCTTCCACAACAAGTTTTATCGGTACAACGAGTCCCACTGCAGAGGATTTCGAAAATCCCTGGATCTCTAGCTGAGCCTGGTGGTACAAGCCCATCATCCCAGCCACTTGGGAGGCTGAGGCAAGAGGATACTAAGTTCAAGACCTGCCTGGGCAGCAAAGTTCTAGGCTATCCTGGGGAACTTAGTGAGGCCATATCAAAACAGGGAGCTAGGGGTGCAGCTCGGTGGTACACCACTTGCCTAGTGTGTGGGAGGCTTTTAAAGTTAGATACCAGACTGACAAAGGGAGAGAGAGAGAGAAAGGTGTCTGCAGGCTGACTGTGTGTCCCAGTAGAGGACAAAGCCCAGGGCCTGGCTAGGTGGAATTGAATTCCCCAGCTCTGCTATTGACTGTGCCATGTCCTATGACCCCAGGAAAACGTCATTAACCTTTTCCTTGTCTGTCCACTGAAGGGTGGGACAGTTCTTCCTCACAGGGCCATCGAGAATTCTGGAAGATTGAATTTGGAGACGGCTCAGCCAGACACACAGTAGGCAGCTAGCAAAGGGCAACCTCTCTAAGAGGAGCTGAGAGGGTGTGGGGCAGGGAGAAGTCAGCCTAAAGTCTGTGTCTTTAGAAGCAGGGAGATGGCAGGATCGTCTGTTAGGACTGCACAGTGACTCTGGCTCATGCCCCCCTGCCCCAACATGCTGACCTTAGAACCTGAAAGAAGACACCAGGCCAGGCTGGGGTCAGGCTAAGGCCTGGAGGCCCAGGGCCTGTAACAGGATATGTGGCCACCTGCCCTTGACACCAACAGCATTTGTTTTTGTAGCAACTCAGTACTGTTTGCTGCCCTGACAACTGGGTGGGACCCAAGCACAGGAAGATGTAGCGTCTCACCTGCTGTCCCCGGCCTGGCGCTGCCCCCGGGTCCGTCAGCACCCTCCTGACACTTCACCTGCTGTGAGAACAGGTCTCCAGGGAGATGGTGGGAACACAGAACTGGTGTCTCGGCTCCATCCACATGTCCCCACGGAGTCCCCTCTCTCTCTTCCCTGTCTGTCCTTCATCTGCTGAGAGGGGTCTAGTCCTGTGAAGAGGCCCTTAGTTTCTGACTCTTCACTGTGGTGCATGAGTGGGTTGCCCATTCACATGGATTCGGTAGCCACGTACAAGTTGTCTGTGACCATGGCATACTACAGCTGCAAGGCACACTTGGGCTGGAAACAGCCACGACTGGGGAGGAACAGACCTATGTTCAAAGTCTCCAGAAATTCCTGTCTCCAGTCTGTTTCCTCAGCTCTCAGGGTGGGTACCCGCCCATATCCACGGTTAAGGGCTCTGCCCCCGCAGGAAGCCCTTCCTGAGGATAGCAAGCCTCAAGAGACACCACCCCCAAATCACATTAGGTTACTGTGGGGGCTCTTCTGTGTCTTCCCTGGCCTGTACTCTGGGATGAGAGAGGCCTGCTCTAAGCCAGGTGGGCAGGACCTGGACACAGAGCTAAGGACACCTAGCTCTGCCTTAAGGGTTTTCTGGGCTAGGCTTGTAGCTCAGGCCTACAAGAAACCCCCAGTCAAGCAGACTAAGGGGCCTGTGCCTTGCTGGGGTCTGCTCAAGTCAGTCTCAAGACTGAAGGGTAACATTCCCCTGTTAGGAGCCAGGTTTTCTGTGAACACAGATCAGAACCAAGGCTAGTTTGGTATAAAGAGGGTCTGGCTAGCCTTTCCCTATGCTCTGCCACATAACACTGTCTCATTCCGTTGATCCGGTGCCCCAGATGTCTCCTAGAGGTATAGCAGCAAGGCCAGGCAGGGTTGGGCAAGGCTTTATCATCTTTTAGGGAGCCTACCCTGGGAAGCAGTCCTTAGTTCTAAGCCAGCTGCAGGCCAAGCTGAGTGTTCCTCCCCACCCCTGCCCTAAAGTATTTATAGAAGCTATTTTGGGAATTTTCTTTCTGAGCTCCAGGCACATTCCTGGGATTCTGTAACAGCCTTTCCAGCTGGGAAGCTGGGAATCAGCTGGGAGGCTAGGGGAGACAGCAGGTCCCCGGAGGCCCTGTGTGAAGCCGCTGCTGTGAGGCCCTCTGCAGGCACATTTGGGGAAGCTGCCCACATCTAGCCTGGTGCCAGCTCCAGGTCTGATCAGGTGTCTTACCTTAACCTGTCCAACCAGAGTGGGGACACATCCTTCAAGTCCTACCTCCCTTCTAGAACATGACCAAGAGAGTCACAGGCCCGTTCTTCCCTATTGGAATCAAAGGACACAACTCTTTCCAGATCGGCCTAATGCCCAGCTGATACACTAACTCAGGTCTCCGGAAGAGGCCCTTGCTGAGAGGGTACCGATTCACTGGGAACCCGGCCTAGGAGGAGTCTTCCAGGGTCATAAGAGGCTGTTCTTATGTAGCCCATTCCTTGCTCTTTGTGGGTGTCTGGGTGCAGTGTAATGGTCTAGAGACCCAGCTGGCTTCTCTGCCTGGCTGGGGCTATCCGTCTTCAAAGGTCCTCTGGGCTAGGGTTCCAAAAGCACTGGAAAGCCCAGAGGCAAGTCACGGGTCACAGGACTCTGTGGCTAACAGGAAGTGGAAGCCTCTGTCAGGCCCACTTCTGGCCAGGGGTAGAGTAGGAAGCTGGGCTCGAACAACCATTGGAGGAAAGGGTGGCTTATTGAACAAGGCAGTTATAATTAGGGGTTGTACCGTGTGGCAGCCTCCAGACAACCTCCCTTTCCTTTGTTAACTAAATGGATTCTGTGCCTGTCATTATGATCTGAATTTATGCCCAGCCCAGCCAGGCAGGTGGGGGTAGGCGTGGGGGTGGGGAGAAGATTCTAAACCCCAGGCTGTCCGATGCTGGGGTGGTAGCACCACGCACTACCACTTAGGGAGTTTCCAGAACTTCTGTTTGCCACAAGGAGCAATGTCTCCAGGGAGAAGTGCAGAGGAACCTCACAATGAAATCATCTCATCTGGGAGGTCAAATGTCCAAGATGGTCCTACTGAATGACCGTATCTGCCACACAGAAGGGTCAATACATGGCTCCATGGCTCCCCCAGGTGTAGCCTCCATAACTTTTGTACCCCCGTTTTTCACAGACACAATTTCTAGTCTTCCCATTCCCCCAGTTGCCTGGGCTTCTCAAGCTATCCTCTGCAGATCAGCTCAGGAGCCAGCAGTACACCGCTTCGGCCACCTTGCAACCCAGGGCATGTGCAGCAGAGACAGATGGGTCTGGGGCCCCTGAGGTCTGGCTGCTTTGTATGTCATTGCTCTGCCCAACATTAGAGAACTTTCGAAAATGCCAGGACAGCAAGCTTTACTTCTCAGCCTCTCAGGACACCCAGCAAACAGACAGTGAACCAGCCTGGGAGGGTGACAGCCCAGAGCCCAGGGCCAGCAGAGCGCCTTGCCAAAGTCTGTCACCACAGCACCTCTTCAACTACCTCAGATCAGCCAGTCTAAGAGACTTCAAGACAAGGTCGCAAACCCCCTCTTCCCTCTGCTTAAAACCCTTGGGAGGCAGCCTTCCTCCCTTTAGCTGAGGTCAGCATGGGCGTGCACGGTATTCATTCGGTCCAGTTCATAGTGTACATGGGGCCTGTGTCCTGGCTACCTTTCTCTGGGGGACTCGGTGAGCAGCAGATTTGGTGAATCATGCCTCTGAGTTTGACTCAACTGAGAGCAGATGGACATGTCCCAGGAGCTCCACTTCACAGTGAGAAAGATACAGATAACCGCAGCCATTGGCCCATGGCCTTACACAATTAACCTCATTCTTACAGCAGCCCTATGTACTAGGCATAACCATCCCCATTTTACAGATAAGAACATTGAACCTATGAGAAGGTGAAGGAACTCTGGTCAAGGTTAAATGGTGAGCAAGGCAAAGTGGACCTCAAGTGCAGGTCAGGTGAACTTGGAAGTGAAGTTCAACTTCAGGCAGCTCTCCCTGAGCCAACTCCTATACTGGGCTCGTAAAGCATATTCTAGCTAACCAGTGCTAAAAGCAGTCCCAAAGGGCATTCTCACCTCTCTGTCTTGGCCTTCCTCTTCCTCCTTGCCTCCTCAGCTCCCTACTGCTAAACAATTTCCCCTGGAACTACAAGGCAATTTGTACCAGAGACCCTTACCCCACGTCAATATGATGTGGTCCAACAGAAGTCCATCTGGCTAAAAATAGGGCTGGAGTTCAGAATGCTTGCCACTATGGGACCCCGTGCTGACTCTGCACAGCTTTTGGCTCATCTAGGCCCTAAAACATGCTTTGAAGTCACAGGGCTAAAATTATTATTCCCCTTGACATAAGGGGAAGAAAAAAATCTAGCCCAGCAAGCGACAGAATGCCTAGGCCATCTCATAACTTGTGAGTTATGAGGGTGGGCAAGGCTGGTCATCTCTGGTTTGTCACTCCTAGAATCTAGTACTGCTCCTCCAGGACTTAGAAGGCTGGGTAGGGATACTACACAGGCTTTATAACCAGAGTCCACCTCTTTAGACTCAGAAACCAGTCCTTAGTGCTGTAGGTGGGGGCAGCTAGAATGGCGGAAGAGATGTAAAGATGTCTCTGGGGCTCAGCAACTTCTGATCCCCTAGTGTGGCTATCTCCCTGCAGTCCCAGGGCATGTGGAAGAAGTGATAACTGCAGACCCTGCATCCCTGGCTAGACTGTGAGCCAAAGAGGGTACACAAAGCTTTCCCACTGTGGCTGTGGTGCTGGTGGAGAGGTGCCGGGAGAATCTGCAGCTAACCACTAATAAGTGAGCAGGAATCTGTGTCTCCGGGGTCCATCCCTGGGAAAAGAAGGCAGGTGTACCCACAAATACCTCGCATGCTCATGAACACCCACTCAGGTATGAGGGTCTCAAGTTGTCTCAGGAGCAGAAAAGCACCACATGCTCCTTGAACAGCCAAAGGTGGGGGGGCCAGCTGTGGGTAGACCCGGAGTGTTTAGTAGAACTGAATTCAAGGCTGCAGACCGTACTATCCCTATGCATGCCACTTTGGCAAAACGGCTATTTTGGGGTCGGCTATTAACCCTAACCCTAACCCTAACCCTAACCCTAACCCTAACCCGGGAAAAACTCTGCCTTCTGCCCATTTGCCTAAAAGCAAATAGAGACATTTCCAAAGTCCCCTTTCACCTCTACCAGAAGGACAAAGCTCGGTTACAGGAATCAACATCAGGACCTTATGGGCCCCAGACCAACACCTTAGAATGACACAGCAGAGCCTCTGTCCACCTGTCTACCTGTCATGAACCTCTGTCCACCATTAACTTCCCATTAGTATTCCCCAAGCCTACCTACTGTCCCTGGAGATCCAAGGTTCTACTCCTTTGTCTTGTTGCCTCTCCAAAACTCTAAGTTTTCTGCTGAAGACTGTCTAGGAGGGTGTTCCAGACTCCCTCAGAGACTGCCCTTTCCCCAAAGGCCTCCTTTATTTATGACTGTTTGCTTCTTCTGTTGTTTGTCTGTCTTTTGTTTGGTGAGGGTGGGGGGTTGGAGTGACTGGTAACAGCTCAGACAGATGGAGGGAAAATGACTTTGTCCTTCCTTATGCTGGAAAATGGAGTCAAACGTCCATCTCAGCCTCACGAACAGCCGATGACCCTCCCTTTAAGGTGTCAACATGGGAACACCCTCCTGGGAGGGCTCTCACTAACATGGGCAGTCCACTGGCCACTGTCTAGGCTCCTGTTGTCCATTTTTGTTGGAGGTGCCAGTACTGCTGGGAAGTTATGTGACAGACAATGTAGGGCAAGAGCCTAGAGTCCTTCCTGTTCTCCCTGAAGATCAACCCTCTTTCTCTTGAAAAGACCCTGCTTCTCTCTCTACTCATGCTCTGTGGGGCAGACAATGTCAGACTTCTCCATTAGATACTTCCGCCAACACACTGAGTCCACATACTCCAGCTGAGGGAGTTTCCGGTGGCGGAGGAAGGCAGAGACTGGCTGACAGACATTCCTACTCCCTGCTCCTGTGACTTGATTTCCATTCAGAAACCACTGAGTGAGCCACAGGTGACAGAATCATTGCTCTGGACTTGGCTCTGGACACAGTAGAGTGCTTTTGTTTCTTTGTCCTGTCACAGAACTGCCAAGGAAGGCAATGCCTTCTTGCCTGGCCTAGTCCAGAATCCTAACTTTCACAGAGGGTCAAGTTGGAACTAGGAAGAATGCCCCCATCATTTCTAGGGGGGGGATGGTAGATCAGGGTTACAGAACACCTGTCCTGGTCTTAGAAAGCTTTGCAGTCTTCTGTCACCAGGGAGCTTTCTTCCCCTGGGGCTTGCCAGTCCCACCTTCTGTCTGTGGCGTCAAACCTGGCCCCCTACACAGTACCCAAGGAATATCCCCACCATTCTCTTTCCAGACCCTGGGGAAGGGGACTTCCCCATGACTTCAGAAGAATTTTCCAGCCCAGGCTTGTATGTGGCTGAAATCCCACAGGGGAGATGGCTCTCCTATTGGCACCTACTACAGGTTGTATTTTTATATAGGTTCAATGGTGTTGTATAGTTAGAATGTCTCCCCTAGGAACCTGCCTTGGCAATGACTTCATGGTGGAAGTCAATATTCTTTGGATAATTCTCTAAGGATGTATCCATCCCAGAATACACAAAATTATGTCTCTCTCATTCTCTACAGACGCTTTTACAAGGAATTCTTGGTAGAAATAACAAGCAGACTTAACCTACTAGAAGTATTTTCCATTGTCTTATATTTTAAAAGGTCCCAAGCTCCATTGATGCTCAGTGGAAAGCAGTGGTACGATTGATTACCAATGTCTGTCAGTAGAAAGCAGTGATATAATTGATTACCAATGTCTGTCAGTGGAGGGGGACTGGACAAGAGTGGTCTGTATGCTGTCTTACTTCCTTTCCTATTTCACTGTAGACTTTCATGATCTCATTTGATTAGAAAAACACTATTGTCTAGGGACAGTTATTATCTGTTTACAACAGGGGGCATCAGGAACATGGTCATTAAGTCTCTTTTTAAGTTACCCAAGTAAACCAAGACCAGATCCAGGATGAGAGCCCAGATGTCCTGAGTCACAGGCCAGCACAAGGAAGACATTTAGATGAGGGGAACACTTGAGATCAACATGCTAAAAGCATTCACACGTCTTTAGGAAAATATGCTTAGTAAATCTTCTCCAGGCTTGCAATTTGCTATTCTTTATGCATATGTGTGGGATGCTGGCAGGAACAAAGCCCGTGGAAAGGGGATGGGCTGCCCACGCAGGAGCCGACTGCCCCTCTGCTTGCTGGTAACAGAGTGGGCAGGCCTAGCTCCAACCTGCTCCAATTTCATTAAATCAGCAAGGCACCCCATGAAGAGAAACAGGACCATTTCAGTAACATCTGTAGGGAGCTACTCTGGACAGCTATTCGGTTACTATGGAAACCCATGGTTGGCAACTGCTTCCATTTCAAGAAAATAGCTACAAACAATAATAAGCATAAATGAAAAATGGTACGCTGTTACTTCAAAATTGTACTTGTTATTGGATTTTGTTAGGCTTGGGGCCTAAGGCTGCAGGCTCATGTCCGTGAATCATGCCAACCCAGCCCTCCTGGATAATCAAATTTTCTGGACATGACCCCTAGTGAGGCATTAATCAGCAAAGCTGATGTCTGCAATGCAGAAGAAAGAGGGATGTGCCTTGTAAAAACACAAATGCTAGCTGGGCTGACTAAAAGACAGGAGGAAGCTATGGGAAGAAACAGAGTTGTATAATGTGGTGGCCTGGGCTTTCTTTATCTGGGGCCCAAAATTTAAATAGCAGGTGTGAGGGCTGAGAAAGGACTGCTGGGGTTAGAAAGCATATGAAGATGCTTTGGTCTAGCCTTTCCCCCATTCTCAAGTGATTTCTGAGTATACACCTAAACTCTTTAAACCCAATTTGAAAATCCATCTCCATGGCTTCTTGTCAGGGCTAAGTCCCCTTCTGGCAACGAAAACCCTTTGACCACATGGAACCATTCCCGTCCTTGTGATCTCCATGTGCCACATGTCAGGGATACTGCAATAGCCATTCTCAAGGGGAGGGGGAATCCAATTGGAACCTAGACCTTGACAGGGCCTCGCTAACTGTGGGCTCCGAAATGATCCTTCAGAGACTACCTGTGCCTCTGCGGGTGGACTTCCTTCATGATACCTCATCTGTCCTGATCTCCAGTCTCCAGAAGCAGTTATGGAAAGCAGGAGCAAAGGTCATCTATAGAACCTTTATCAGAGTAGGAAACTCAATGATGCTCCCGACCATAGAATCTTCACTGGATGTATAAGCAAAATCAATGTTCAGAGGCGGTGACTCACCTACCCATGATCATCCAAGGTAGAAGGTAGCTAGGACAGGATAAACCTTCCTCAGCTACCAAACCTCTTCACCCGTGGGTGCAGGTATATCACTGTGACCTTGGTATCCAAGTCCTGAATCCATGTTCTAGAACTAGCATCTGGTAGACTCTTTTACAACCCAGGGGCCATTCTCAATGAACATTCATGCCAGACCGGACATGGTTCACCCTTGGGAACCATGAGTCCTCTATGGACACAGAACTCCCATGGAATGGAAGAGGCAGCCCAATGACTGGGGAAGAGTCTGAGGACCCCCATACAAGGCATTCTGAGAAATGTCTAGAGTCTGGGTTACCTCCCAGGGTAAGGCTTTAACAAGAGGCCATGGAATCTTCGATCACATATAGAATTTCACAGCAACATGGAAGCCACAAAAAATGCCAACCAACCCTTCTGGATTTTTTTTTTTTTCATCAATGTAGATTTTGCTGAGGGGGAACAGCTCACACCTATAAGACATATACAGACGTCTCTCACAGCAGAGCTTACAGGAAGCTACTTCCTAGAGATGCCCAGCAGCAAGGTGCTGGTAGATGGAAGGGAGGTGGTGGAATCAGGGGTGAGGATGTGGGGGGCAGGTGGTATAACTCACCAGGCTGTGCATGATGCACACGCCATCCGGGTTCACGGTGAGCGCCTCCTTGTACAGCTGCTTAGCCTCTTCTAGGTTGCCTTTCACCTCAGCCAACCGGCCTCGCATGTAGAGCACTGAGTGAGAGGTGGGGAAGAGACTGGCAGCCTCCTGGATGCAGAAACCTGCTTCCTTGAGGTGTCTCTGCTCCATGAACAGTTCAGCTGTGAAAACAGAGAGGTCAAGGGGAGAGTGAGGCAGCTACCCCAGCCCACATCCCTGAGACAAGAAAGCTGATGCTAAACTGGGGTGTCGTATCACAAGGCTACCTTGTTGGGAAGTGTAAGGATAACACTGGGTACTGGGCTCTGTCAGTCTCCATGCTGGGTACACACTGCCACAGACAATGACACAGAAACCCTTCAGAAAGTACTTTCACCACCTCACCTCAGAGACCCAGAACTGCATAGAGTCACTGACAGAGTCCGGGTTTGCATCAGCCTGTCTGACTTTCAACCCTGCAGTGGGGACTAGTGTGGCCCAGGGCTGAGTGCTTTTGTGTGTCTGTCCATTGCATCTGTTCATCACTTCTCTGGGCAGATGACAGTCTGGGAACAGACCTGGTGACTCTCCTGGAGGCGTCTCTTTAGCTGAGAGACTTACTAGGCCCTGGCTGGCAGCTCAGGATGAGGTAGGAGTGTGTCTGGAGCTCAGGAGGGAACCGAGTGTTGTGAAGGGTGGGGACAGCTATATCTAGGGCCTCTGATGAAGCGCACAAAGCTTAAACCAAGTGGTATGGTGACATAGCTGTCATCTGTATCTAAGGAGGCCTACTAGGGCAAACCCGGACTTCACAATTCTGACAGGTAGTCTTGGAGGGAGGCATATGTGATTAGAATCTTCACGATAAAGAGCTAAGCAGCCTCTAACGCTGTTTCTCTCTCTCTCTCTCTCTCTCTCTCTCTCTCTCTCTCACACACACACACACACACACACCCCTTATGGTCAGCAGGCAGCATCAGATCCTCATGCAGATCTAGGGGAAGGGAGGCTGTTTCTCCCATCTCCAGACAGCCCACAGAACTGCGCATTTCAGCCCCACACTGCACAGGCGTTCGCCCACCACAGACAGTTTTAGAAACGCTGCTCTCTGGCCCACTCTGCCTTTCTTTCCAAGCAGCCCCCAGGGCTCGGCTGCCCCCTCCCGGAGCTGGTGCCCATACGGAAGTCATAGAAGGATGGCGACGCAGATGGGGTGCGCGGGAGGCCAGCAGAGTCTGGCTTGTGGTTCTGCCAAGAGCTTTTCCTAGCACGGGCTGAATGCTGAGGTTATGCCAGTTCAGAGCATGTCTGGGGTGGGGCGGGTAACAGACATTTCCAATGGAAACTCCCAGAAAGAGGTGGACAGACCTGACTCAGGCATCCCTTCTGCCTGTCAGGAAGACAGCAGTAGGGTTCTCAGGCAGGCAGGCTACCTAAAGTTCACTGTATAATCCAATCAGTTTGCCTCATTGCAAAATATTACAGAGAGCATTTGAAGCACTTTTTTCTAATGGTGGTAAGAAGCTGGGATAATCAGAGGAACCAAATTCTCGGGCTATGGTAAGAAGGACAAACAGATATCCAAGTCTCCTAACCTTGGAGGCAGAGCAGCATCAGGAGATGGGGGCCTTGAGCAGGACCTCACAGGGTTGGGATCTGGCTGCTTCCTAACAGCCATCCTTTGCTACTCTCCTGTTGAGCTGCTACTGGGGCCTTTGCACGGGCTGTGTTCAGAACTGAGTGGATAACATGCAACTATACCAAACACTGACTGCATGTCCAAAGAAAACAGAAAAGTGGCAGCGGCAACCGAGCCACTAAAATACTTGAGAGGTCAAGGACGGTGAAATGATAGGTGCCATTTCTCTGTGTTACAGGGATGGGGTGGTCAGGTCAGTGCCACAGAGGTGTGGTCAGGAAGGGTTTCTAAAGGAGTTCACACAGGGACTATGCTTTTGAACACTGTAAATATTTGTCACTGTAAATACTGGTTTAATAAAATGCTGATTAGCCATAAGCTAGACAGGATGTAGAGGCGGGGCAACCAGACAAGGAGAATTCTGGGAGCAGAGAAGCAGATGCCAGAAAACAAAGAGGAAGGATCATGAGAAGGCTGCACTGAGAAGAAGGTACCAGGCCACTTGGCTAAACAGAACCATGGGTTAGTTTAAGAGTAAGAGTTAACAAGTAATAAGCCTGAGCAATAGGCCAAACAGCTTATAATTAATATGTCTTTGTGTGATTATTTGGGACTGAGTGGCTTTGGGCCTCAAGGCTAGTAGGGACCGAGAAACTTCTGACTCCAGGAGTTTACATTTGAGCAAGTACAGAGAAGGGAGGAGGCTGACCATGGGCAGGCGCCACCGTGGCAGACCCCAGGAACAATGGAGAGACAGGTGCAGTGTGTGGCTCAGTGCAGAGTGGACGTGTGCACACACACACACACACACACACACACACACACACACACATACGCATACACACACGCGCGCGCGCACACACACACACACACACACACACACACACACACACACACACACGCACATCAGCACCTGTTAGGGAGTTCTCTGTGAGCAGGAGCTCGGAGGATCCAGGGTCAGACTCTAAATGACTAGATCTCACTCAGGAGCCCCAGCCAGGCTGGGCCCACTTGGCTCTGTCATGGCTCGTTAAGCTGTTTACAACTTGCTGCCCTGTGCTTCCAAGCCCACAGGAGACTCCTCAGTGTGTTCACATCAACAGATTTCAATTAGTGCTGGGGGCCCTGGAGCTTTCTGAGGCCCTGGGCCTGGTCGAGAAGCCACAAACCAAGGAACACTCCCTGGGAAGTGGGCTGTCCTGCCACTCAGGCAGGAAGCCAGGTGACACAGCCCCCAACTCAGAGAGGCAGGTCTCCTGAAGGGCTCTGGCTGTGCTGTGAACAGCCCCTCATATACAGGCCCAGCCTCCTGGGCAAGGCCTTAGACTTAAAACCAGTCACACAGGGGCTTCAGTGGACCATGTCTGCCTAGCCTCTGTGTCCCTGGGCAGGTACCCTCAGTAACTGCTTGCTGTTTTACCAAACATGGTGCTCTTAGCCAGCCAGCCAGCCGGCCGGCCGGCCAGCGACTGAGGCTACAGCGGGAGCCTGGTGGCATGGTGCCCATCAGTGCCTGGATCCTCTTCCTCCTGGCTGTCAGGCTCGACATGCCCATACCCATGTGCTCCCCTGACCAGGGCTGGGCTAATACTCATTGCTTGGCCGTATCTAGGGCAGCAGCAGACCTCTGCTCTCTCCTGAGTGTTAGAGCCCCCCACCCCCCACACAGCTCCTTTTCTCTCTCTCTCTCTCCCTCCCTTCTTTTGTCTTTGCCTCATTATTCTCTGCCACCGGCTCAGCCTCCTCTTCAGTCTGTTTCTGGTTTTCTCCCTCTTGGCTCCCGGGTTCCCTCACTACCCTCCTCTGTGCATTCTCTCTGCAGGCTACAAATGGAAAACATCTGCTCCCTGGAGCTTTGCATGCATCCCTTTTATTGGTCTTCCCGGAGTCATCCAGGTCTAACCCAGCACCCAGAGCTGGTTCCAGTAGCCATACTACTCCTGCCAAGACCAGGGCTCTGTCCCCAGGCTGGATGCTAAGTTCACTCTCTAAGGCCTACTTCCACACTCTTGTGCATCAGGGAGGGTCTTGTCCTCAGCTTGGCTCTATGCTGAGCAGCAGAGGGCCCTTCCAGGCCAGGACCTGCGAAGACCTCAGAAAGGAAGGAGCTGCACAGGGTCTGCAACAACGGTCTTTCTCAATGGTGGGCCAGGACCCCTTTGACGGGGCTCAGATATCAGGCATTTACATCACGACTGCTAACAGTAGCAAAGTTACAGTTATGAAGTAGCAATGAAAATAATTTTATGGTTGGGGGTCAGCACAACATGAGGAACTGTGTGAAAGGCCGTAGCATCAGGAAGGTTGAGAACCACTGCTCTTAAAAGAAATCTCCCCTGCCTGGCCTTGACCTTCACAGTGAGGACATTTTTATCCACCTCCAAGGATGTAGGCATGGCTCCCCATGAAGCAAGCCCTCAGAAGTTATGGATGCTCAGTATGGAAGTGGAGAGAAAAGGAATGTGGGAATGAGGTAGGCAAAGGTCAGAGGGTCACAGAGAGCCAAAGAAGAGTGTGCCCCTCCACATGGAGTCCCAGAGAGCATGGCTGAGGTGAGGACTGTCGGAGCCCAGGATCTCACTAGTCCTGACTGGGAAGGAGGGGAGAGGAAAATGTCAGAGCAAGTGAAGAGGTCTCCAAGGCCCTGAACATGGGAAGAGCCAGGGACATGAAGAGCCCAGCACAACATGAAGAGCAAGGAAGGATGGGAAGGGATGGTTGGAGCCGGCTGGCTTTCATGGCCCTTTTCTACCCTGTGCTCTCAAAGGCAGGGTCCCTCCTAAGAGCTCAGTTGTACTCTATAGTAAACCAGTTCACACACACACACACACACACACACACACACACACACACACACACACACACAGGATGAGGCCCCTACAGCTCTCAGGTCACCTGGCTGACTGGGGACTGGAGGCCAGGTCAGTTTCCTACAAATGCAGAGAAACTACATCTGTGACCACATCCAATCTGTCCTACAGTCTAGCGCTGTCCAGGTGTCTTTGGACCTCCAGGGCAGGGAAAGTCCCTGTGTCCATACCCCTTCTCGCTGGTACACTTGTAAGCTGCTATCAGTTGTGTGTGTGTGTGTGTTGCTCTTACGGAAAGGATCTCTTCACACTGAAGATTCTGAAACGCACATGGGTCTGGGTAGCAACATTCCCATTCTCACAGAGCCAATGCCCAGGAAGCAGGATCCCTAGCACTGGCCTCGGAGCAAACCCTCCCGGAAGCTGGGCAGCTTGAGGGCCTGGAAGGGGGAAGTAAGTGTGAGGGAGAAGGGGCCTAACTTTTCCAGCCAGAGTTGTTTCACAGTGGAACTTACTGACCAGATTCCGCTGCTATTTATCCCCAACCAAACTCAGGGGATTAGCTTATTCAGAAGTGATAAAGAATCCTTTTCCTTCTGGCACATACACAGCATCTGTTAGCATTAGTGTGTGTGGTGGGGGAGGGCAGTGTTGCTGAACATACATGCTTAGCCTGGGACAGATGGGGCACTCTGAGGAGAAGTCGTGGCCTTGGTGACCCGGTCCAGGCAGCTTTTTTTCCAACAGGTACTCAATATATGCTGGTAAACATGGCAGCCCATTCAGATAAATAGGCCCTGAAAAGCTCATGATGACGGGCCTGTGAAACATTCTCTCACTCCTTCCTCAGCTATGAAAGCTGTACATCTGTCCATTTCCTGCTTCCAGAAGGACAGACCTCATGACATATGGTGAGGCATAGGGACACACAGAATAATACCAGAGTCCTTTGCAGTTAGGGGCAGCCCTGGCCAATGAATCATGAGGTTAAGTGAAGCATGTGAATTCTACAGTCTATGTCCTTATGGGTAGAGAGGGGCTACTTTTCTCTCCACGTTTATATTTTGTCTCAGAATGTGAGTGTTGCAAAGGAGTCCCTGTAAGCCATAAGGATGCTAATGCTACCCTAGAGATGGCAGAGTGTCACCTGAGGCTGTTGTTTCTGTATTGTTGAAATATGAGACACGGCGATTGTGGATCTGTGACCACACCCATCTGTCTGCTGTGACCATTCTATCTTCCATTGTCCAGAGGCTGATCCCAACCTCCTCTGTGCAGTGACATCCAGGATACTGCCAACAGAAAAGCTACTGTGCGGCCTACTGAAAGGTGTGTGTTTATAGCGACACACCCACGTTTTGCTCCAGGTTTGGAAAAGCCTTCCATTTTCCTTGAGTTATGACTGGGACATACCACTACCCCAGGATAAGGTAGTGCATCTGAGAAACCCAAGAAGGCTTCCGATGCATTCAAGTGCAAACCAAGACACGTCAGGAAAACAAAAGCTACAGGCAGAGCTCATGGGTGCAGACCTTGGAGTGCCCATGACCACAGTGATCCCCAGCATGGGCTCTGTTATGCCCCTCAGAAGGCTGGTAGGGCTCCAGAGCTCTTTGAAGTGAGCAGAAGCATCACTGTTTATCATGCCTTTACGTCTATCAGCATCCCCTTTCTTTCTGTGCAGCCCACCCCTAGCACCCTAAGGAATCCTGAGATGCTAAGTGGGGTAATATTTGCATTATTACAATGCTGTCATGTCTAGGCTCTCTGTGAATCCTGTGCAATTTTGTTCTCTCCAAATTCAGAGTTCAGGACAAGAAGGTGGAGGTAGGCTGCACACTAATGTGTTCATATGTGGGAAACATGCCACGAGGAGCCTTGGGTTCTCATTAATGAGCATCCCAACGCTTGCCAATACCACCTGTCCAGGGATCTGATTACCTGCTTCCTATTGCTTTCTACTCCGCCCCACTTCTCGGAGATTACAGTCCACTCCTGTGAGGACAGGAGGAGAGGAGACTAACCAGGGGAAACAGTGCCCCAAGGGGCTCTGTCTTTGGCAGCAGCGTATTCAACGTTAAACCCTGACACAAGTTCAGATTCTCCTTCAGTAAGGTCAAAAGGGGCTCGGTTTGTCTCTGCTAGGGTGGAGATATATCATATTATAGCTAGGGGTCAAGATGGGATTAGGCAGTTCTGGACCAAAGCAGGGTAGCCTGGTTTAGGTTCAGGTCTCTTCTCCTCTTCCTTACTGTTCATTCTTATTCTTGATTTTCTTTTTCCTGTAATCCACCACACCATGGTCAGGTCAAGTTCCAAATACTTTCCAGTCAGTCAGTCCTTGGCATCTCTGAGCCTCCCAGCCTTTGGCCCACCATGAACCTAAGACTCGGCTACAGGAGCCATGTGCTCCCTGCAGAGTACCTACTAT
The DNA here is from genome assembly GCA_004025045.1 of Sigmodon hispidus. Classification (NCBI taxonomy): domain Eukaryota; kingdom Metazoa; phylum Chordata; class Mammalia; order Rodentia; family Cricetidae; genus Sigmodon; species Sigmodon hispidus. The sequence goes on from PVIH01010055.1 coordinate 33,328, forward strand.
GTCCTAACTGCTAACATGTGAGTCATTTCGGACCAGGGCTAGCCGGTTGTCAGCCTGCCTAATCTGGGTGACTCGAGCCAGGGCTTCCGGAAACCTATCTCTCTGGCACTCATTTGCCTGTGGGAACAGTGCTGGCTGGGGATCAAAAGGTATGTCACCTGGACAGCAGTCTCCATGTCATTAGCCCTCTGGACTATTCATCCTTGAAGCCTCTCAAACCTCTCATATTATTGCTAACAGGAACCTCTTAGATCAGGGATGCAGGCATTCTCCCCACTGGACAAAGAAGAAAACCCACAGCCAGCCAGGCCAGCCAAGATAAGCAGAAATCTCAGGGGAAGGGAGGTGGGTGGGATTGTTCTTCTGGAGCATGCCTCTCCTGAGGCACCAAGACAAGATCCCAGTGTCTGAGTTCCGAGTGCAAACATTCTCTGAGGCTGGAATGGAGGAGCTTTGAGAGGGGAGGGGGAAAGAGAGTTGGAAATAGAGCCATAAAGATCAAGAGGATTAACCTATGCACGCTTCATCAGAAATCTCTATCTCCCCACCTTCATCCTCAAGGACAGGGCCAGGCAGGCTCTGGGCATGTGTTGGCTTCAGCCATGCAGATGAGCATCAGTGGATCAGGGGCCACTCACCAGCCTGGAGCCAGATCTGTTCCAGTGTGGTCCATAGCTGCATGGGCCCCTGCTTCAGGACTGAGGTTGTTATGGTCAGCTCAGACATGGCCTCCTCCAGTCTTGAGGCTGCAATGGATGATGCCCGCCGTGAGCCTGCAGACAAAGAAAACATGGGGTTGAGCGGAAGTCAAGGTACCACATGCTGCTGGCCTAGGAGCAGTCAATGCCCAGCACCACAAGGCAGCTGCCGGGAAACCAACTCTTGGACCCTAGGGAGGGTCTTCCGTCCATTCCTCTGGGGGGGGGCACACGACGACACAGGTATGCTTTTAAAGGGGCAATCTGGCAGAAATCCCACTGAGAATTTATGCTCAGGGAAAATAATCATCAATGTCAGCAAAGATGCTCACTTGACTCCTGCCTTTACTACGGGAAACAGAAAATTACCCAAATGTCCAACATTAGGGGCTCATAAGTAAGTGAAAGTGTAGTCACACAAGGCTCTGCAGACATTGCAACCACCATACCGGTGTGGCGCTTATATGTAACGGTATTCACGCTACTGTCCAGGTGGATGGAGAACAGCCAGTCAAACAGAACCCCAAAACAACTAAATATGGAGGTGCATTCCAAAGAGCCTTTCCTTAGGTGGTAAATGGAGAGATGATCTTTTTTTCCTTTCTTTTGTGATTTTGAATCTTCTGTTTTCATAGTACACACTTTCACATATGTTGAGATCTTACTCATTAGGGGGCTGGAGAGATGGCTGAGCAGTTAAGAGTACTGACTGCTCTTCCAGAGGACCAGCATTCAATTCCCAGCACCCACATGGCAGCTCACAACTATCTGTAGTTCCAGTTCCCAGTTCCAGGCAAACACCAAGGCAAATAAATATATTTTTTAAAAAAAAAATCTCACTCATTAGAAGCTGGGTAGCAAAAGATCCTTAGGCAATAGCTCACAGCTAACCTATGCCCTCAGAGACTCTCTTGCTGTGGTTGTGGGTGGTGCCGGCCCTGCTCAGGATATAGCAGGTGAAACACCAGCACTTTCTCTTTCTCAGAGGCAATAAAGCCTCCAATAAACTCAGGAGGCATCAGACAAACCACAGATGACCAGTTTATGACACAAGAACATGGGAAGCCCTGATAACTGGAAGAAATTCTTCTCTCTTTAATTACAAGAACCCCTGTCACCCTTCCTTGGGGACTGTGGTTCCCCAAGCAGCCAAGCACCCTTGCAGTGAGTCTCTGGAGAAAAGAGCTGGGTTTGGCTAGTGAAATCCACTCAATCTCTCTAACAAAGCACAGTTTAACTCCCATCCCCAGAAGTCTTGTGTCATTGAGGAAGGTGTTGCTTAAAGCAAGTCCTTGGTTTAAAGATTTACCCTTGTAATTCCTGATCTCATTTGAATTTTACGAGTCTTGGGTTTCAGGATGAGCATCCCTAGTAAAGAGCAAGCTTGAGCCTCTAAGAGATAGCTCAAAGGGTAAAAGCACTTCTAAAAGACCTGGGTTCAATTCCCAGGACCACATGGTGACTCACAATTGTCTATAACTACAGTTCCAGGGGACCCAGCACTCACACACAGACATACATGCAGGCAAAACACCAATGCACATAAAATAAAAATAATCTTAAGAGTCAACTTGAGCTTCAAACTGAAATGAGCTGAACCCATTCCTTGCTGCTTGACCCCCAAGGTCAGACCGTGGTTTTGTCCCATTCTTTCCTCCTTCTCTCTGCTTAGGAGGTATGGATCTCCTTCTGCTGCCCACAGAGAGTGTGTGAGTGTGTGTGTGTGAGAGAGTATGTGTGTGTGTGTGCACGCACGCGTGCTTAGGAGGTATGGATCTCCTTCTGCTGCCCACAGAGAGAGTGTGTGTGTGTGTGTGTGTGTGTGTGCTTAGGAGGTATGGATCTTCTTCTGCTGCCCACAGAGAGTGTGTGTGTGTGTGTGTGTGAGAGTGTGTGTGTGTGAGTGTGTGTGTGTGTGTGTGCACGCACGCGTGCTTAGGAGGTATGGATCTTCTTCTGTTGCCCACAGAGAATGTGTGTGTGCGTGCGCGCAAGTGTGTGTGTGTGTGTGTGTGTGTGTGTGTGTGTGTGTGTATGGCGGCGGAGATCACCCATCTGTAGGCCAATTGCCAGCCCCACCCAGAGCCATGATCAATCCCGCTCTTACCGGAGTCTGCGTCATGGGCATCTGGCAGAGTCAGGTGAATGCCATTTTGTTTCTTCACTGTGAGACCTTCAAAGCTGCTGTCCCTTTCCAGGCCTCTGGAAGGCAAAGGAGGGCAGGACTCCATGATGGGAAGGACCGCCACCATGCATGAGGGAACCCCATTTCAGCAGACCCTAAGGCTAAGAGTTCAAGCTCCACAAAGAGAGGGAAGCCAGAATGGCAGGGAAGGAGAGAGACAGGGACCAGGACAGACAGACCAGCATGGGACCTGTACACACAGGCAGACATAGAAACAGCAGTAGCCATGACCTCTCTGAAGGTGAAGCCTCTACCTCCAGGCACAGGGATGTTGGCTGGCTTCTGTCTAAGGAGAAAGACCAGTTGCCACACTCTGCAGCAGAATCCCCAGACTGCCCCAAAGGAACTGGGATTAAGGTGGACACGAGTGGCAGACAAATGTGGAGGTTTCATTTTGCTTTCCATCTATTTCTAACTCTCTGAATCTCCCACCCCACTCAAGGGCTTTCATTTTTCTCAGAGTGGGAGTTGAGGAGCTAGGAAGAAACCCTTGCTCAGAAAGGCAGTAGCTGCTACACTCTTGGCTAGCCCCTTCTCATGGCCAAGGAAGCCAATGGCACTTGGCATGGGCTGGAGAAACTCGGAGAGCCACTACAGAAAAGGGTACCAGCGGGTGTCTTCCCATTGGAGATACACTAAGATGCTGGCTCCATGATGATGGTGTCACAGTCTGGGGCACTTCTGTTGTCCTAATTCCGGTTCATGCTGGCCCTGACTTGATTTGCAGATGCTCAGCCATTTTAAGTGGGCATCAAAGAAAACCATCTCTCCAAAACATAGATTAGGGGATGGTTCCTTTTCTTTGCCACTGTGGTGATTTGAAGAAGAATGGCCCCTATAGGCTCCTATACTGAAAGCTAATCACCAGGGAGGGGCACTATTTGAAAGGATTAAGATTAGGAGGTGGGGCTTTGTTGGAGAAAATGTGTCACCGTGGGGGGGCTTTGAGGTTTCAATCCCAGTAAATCAGTTAGTCTGGCTCCTGCCTGCCACCCCCCCACCTGCCTGCCAGTCAGGATGTAGCTCTCAGCTCCTGCTCCAGCGCCATGCCTGCTGCTGGCATGCACCCTACTATGATGATAATGAACTAAGCTCTGGAACTGTAAACAAGCCCCCAATTAAATGTTCCTATGAGGTTGCCTTGGTCATGGTGTCCCTTCACAGCAACAGAGCAGTGATCAAGACCTTTTTTTCCCCTCTAATTCCAGAAGCATCTGAGTGGGAAATCAATGAGCCGAAGACACGAGGCTGGAATGATGTCCTATTGCTTCTTGTCTGCTTGACTTTCCTCATGGTCCTTTTCTTTTGGAACCAAGTCTGATGTGTGGCTTACAGGGCTATTGATGGGCACCTGCACAGGAACCTGGTTTGGTGCTCACTGACATTCAGGCACTCATGATACCTTTTCTCTTTTTCCATGAGAGATCCTCTCCTAAGGCACTGAGACAGGGACTCTTGGGGGACGGTATGCACAGTTAAGGTTAACATGCAGCCAGCACATTATTGGAAGGACCCTGGACTGGAGAGGGAGATGGGCCAAACTAAGCAAGTCCTCAAGACTATTAGGGACGAGCTGAGTGGCTGCCGGGTGTCAGCAATTTTATAAAGCAGAGATGAGACCAGCATTGATGAGACCATGGAACTAGCAGTGTGGTTTGAGCAGAACACGGGGTTGTTGGGAGGGAGTGGTGCAGGCTGGCTAATGTTTTGGTGGTAGATCAGGTCCTCACACTGCGGATTTTGGTCTTAGTTTATCATTGTCCAAAATTAGATTTTACAAGCACTGGATTCTGTTTTATGGCTCTAGGTCTCAAAGAAAGACCCTTCTTGTCTCTTGAGATAGCTAGGAAAGACTGGATCCAAATTTGTGGGCCAAGCAGTGACCTGGCTGAGTCCTGCTGTATGTTGGGGTGAGCGGGTTGTGGCAGTTTCCTAAAGTGGTACTCTGCCTCACTAGCCTCTCAGGACAGAACGGAATATGTGTGTGGTGACTTGGAACATCAGGGTAAGCTCAACTGTCCCTGCCCCTATGAGAACACCTGGCAAGCAGCTCCACAGCCTGCTGCTGAGTCAAAGCTACCACTCCATGGGGCCTTGTCTAGACTGGCAGCTTGGATGTGCAGCCTACCAGCCAGCCAGATAAGGAGCAGCTAGCCCCAGGGCAGCTAACTCCTGAAGGAACTGAGCCAGGCCAGGAACCTGCTCCAGCAAAAGGCATTTGGATGCAAATCCCCCTGTGTCAGACAATGGTCCTTGGACTTACAGTGCCCATTGCCAGGAAGGGTTTCTACTTCCTTATGTGAAAAATCCATTGCCCACTAGTTCTGCCCTGTCCTGGAATCTCCCTGATCTGGTAGCCTGCAAAGGAAAGGCTGACTCTGTCTGAGGTGGTTTTTTTTTTTTTTTTTTTTTACTCCAGCCTCTTTCCTTAGGTCTCTCATTTCACTAGGAGAGAGATTCCTCTAAAGGAGAATTGAGGCCTTCTAGGGTCCCAGAGTCCCTGTGAACATGCTCCACGGTCTGGGATACAGGGCTCATTTTCCGGTACTGTCACTTAACAGGTGAGGGACTGTCAAATGAGACAAAGGCTCAGTCTCTGATAATGCAGAAGACGGAACTAGCTGATGTTGCACATAATGCAAGTAGCCCAGGACATGACTCCAGAGCTCCATAATAGCTTTTCTACTTTCTCACCACCCTGAGCTCTATCTTCTATTTTTTTAAAAGATTTATTTATTTATTATACAGTATACAGAAGAGGGCACCAGATGTCAACATAGATGGCTGTGAGCCACCATGTGGTTACTGGGAATTGAACTCAGGACCTCTGGAAGAACAGTGTGCTCAACCTCTGAGCCACCTCTCCAGCCCCAACCCTGAGCTCTATCTTCTAACCAGGTCTTAGTGTGTGGTATAGAAGTCTGTCAAGAGATTAAAACTGAGCCACAGATATAAAAATCCCTGAACACTGAGTTCCACATCTCCATCAAACCAACCATGTTTTGTATGTACCATGGCCTTTCAGACAACTGTTAGCCTGGTAACTACCACCTGCCAACTGTGTCCTCCACCCTGGACATCCCAGGGGTAATGATAGCCACTTACCCCAGCTGAGAGAAGTTGTAGAGCGTCTGCCACAGCCTCAGCATTTGCTTGCAGGTCACGAGGGCTTCCTCTGGGCCTTTCAGTACCTGTTCCAGCTTCACCTTGGTAAACATCAGGCTACAGGAAAGGATAGCCACAGTGAGCAGGCCCTGGCTTTCCTTCAAGGGTAGGGCTGGGGGGTATCCCCAAATGCTCACCCCCCCCCAGCTCACAGAAGGCACAGCCTCCACTATACCCATCAGACATTTCCTCCACGCCTCAGTTTCTTCCCATTTTCATAAGCAAACAATGAGATACCTTTCAGTGTTTGCCGGGGCCTGCCCTGTTCACCCTACCACCTGCCCTTGATCAGACAGTATCTCTCTCAGCTGTGACTGCCAGCTCCACCTGGTGTACTCTGTCCCTTTACAAGCTCAGATAGCAACATCCAGAGACCTACCAACAACACATGGCCAGGAGGTATATTTCTGTGCCCAACAAGGCACAGGATGGAACGTCAGTAAAAGCCGCACTTAGGAAGCAGCCTTTTATCATATGTGTATGGGTGTTTTGCCTTGCGTGTATGTCTGGGCCACACTCCTGCAGTCAGAGCGCAGCTTTGAATCACCACTCTGAACATATCCGCTAAGGCTAAAGCATTTAACCCAGATCATTAGCACCTTTGTTTGCTAAGGACTAGGGAGGGCCAGGAAACCCTGCAACGTCAAGTGCTAGCTTTTCCTTGTTAGGGACGTCCGCTTGTACAGGAAGAGTGGCCCGGGCAGTCCCTGGCAATACTATTATTATACAGCAGCTACCAGGGCAGCCTTTGCAGAATGGCTGAGCCACCGAGACCCATACAAGGCCGTGGCCTAGTTCCCAGAGTGGTCAGCAAACAGCGAGGTCCCTTGATCCACTGCCACCACTGCTGAGAGTCAGCATGACCATAGGCTTGGTCACTGCTGAAACATGGCCCATGTGAGCACACATGCCAGATCCAAGAAAACTGAGCTGTGTCATGAGTCCCACTCGAGGTACCCTGGCTGTGGCAGGACCCCAGGAGGGCAAGCCTTACCTGGGTCTCCATGCCCGCCCCCTGGGCTTTTCACCTCTATAAAGACTTGATAGAGACTAATAAAGATGTTGGAATTTCACCTCATGTGCATTTCAGGAGAGGGGGCTGGCTCTGAGCACACTTTTTCCCACTTTCCCTCAAAAATGCCTTTTGTGCTGTTGCATACAGCATCTGCCCACTCCCCAACATGGCTTCATCACCCCACTTTCTTTTTTTTTTTTTTTAAGATTTATTTATTTATTATGTACACCCAGACAACTTCTCAGAGTAAAAGCTATCTTCAAGAGTCCTCAGCCTGGCTCATTACTTCTACAGAATACCACACCCTCTGCCTAGACCTCCTTAAATATATTCTTCGTTCAGTTGTTTTACTTCCTGGTTCAACTCTGCATCATAATCCTAGAGTTAGGATTAAAGATGTGAACTACTACTGTTTGGTAGTTAGGCCTTGAACTCACAGAATCACAGAAAGATCTGTCTCTGGAGTTATGGGATTAAAAGTGTATGTCACCACTCTCTCACCCACCTGGCTTGACTGTGGATGAGTCCATTCTCTGATATCACAGTCAAATCTCTAATATTCCAGGCTGACTTTATTATTTTTTTTTAAGATTTATTTATTTATTATGTATACAGTATACAGAAGAGAGTACCAGATGTCATCATAGATGGTTGTGAGCCACCATGTGGTTGCTGGGAATTGAACTCAGGACCTCTGGAAGAACAGTCAGTGCTCTTAACCTCTGAGCCATCTCTCCAGCCCCACCCCATTTTCATATTGGCCTAGACTTCTCATTTTTGATAGGCTCTCATGTAGCCTAGGATTGCCTAGAGCTCACTATATAGCTGAGGATGAACTTAGGATCCTCCCACCTCTACCTTCCATGTGCTGTGACTACAGATGTGTATCATAATGCCCTGATAACCAAGAACTTCCGAAAAGAGGCTGCATCTGGCCCTGAAGGGACACTCTTGAGGGAATCTGTCAGCAGAGGCAGATTGGCTGGTTAGGACATCAGACTATGGACACTGGGAATGTTGCCAAGTGCCACATCTTAGAATAAGTTCTGGGTCCCCTAAACAGCCAGTTCTTGTCTACTTGTGTATCAGAACTAACATCCTGTAACAATATATACTTATTTATTTATTTATTTATTTATTTATTTATTTTAAAATCTATTCACTTAGCAGGCAACTAGCTTCTACTGATCCCAAAGCCAAGGACACCATCAGGTAGCACTTCCGGCTTATTATCAGCTTCCCCATCTCATTATCCCTGTCTCTCTGAAGCACCCACAACTGTATTTTAAACTTGTCCCAATTTATGATTTTCTCTATTTTGTAAACTATAAAACCTTTTAAAATGGCTTACACATTGGAACATGGAATTTGGGGTAACCTAAATCTTTGTTCCTGGGACCTAGTCACTCAGAATGGCTCCAGAATAAGTTCTTTAAGACGAGAGTTATGGTTTGTATGTCAACACGCTGTTTTGTGTGGTGTCAGGGACTCATCCTGAGCCTCAGGCATGTTACAAAGGCACCCTACCAATTTTTTGGCTTTTTGTTTGATTTGGCTCTTGCTATCAAGTCCTGGAACCCTTGGTGTAGACTAGGTTGGTCCTGAAGTTGCGGATGAAGCACTTGCCTCTGGGATTATAGACATGTACCACCACGGCAGCTCAACCTACACTTTGAATCCCACTTTCCCCAACCCTCTGCAGTGCTTTTTGAACATGAGCTCATTACCCATCCTCTGCCTATAATGTCCTGAGGGCAGAAAATGGGCAAAACAGGGCCCAGTCCTGGGGGGTGGGGTGGGGAGCTTCAGGGGAGAATCGGCTCTGCCACCACCTATTTTTTCCAGATTCCCGTAGAGCCCGGCCGGCCAATGCTAGAAGCTGCCTCTGCTTTCCGGAATATGAAGTAGAAGAGACAGTTTCTGACTTAAGGTAACAATTAGAGTGCTATAAATGTCAAATTGTCCAGAGAATCAAATGCTGTGTTTTTGGATGTGACTCCATTGTGAGGGAAGGTATTGGGGATGGGGAGTCAGTCTAAACTGACAGAACAGTAGAGTCCTAGGCCAGTTACCAGGGCTGACCAGCACCCCGCCTTCTGGGACTCTTCACAGACAGCCTTCTTGGCAGATCCCTGCTTCCCACTGTGGCCATCGAGTCACACCAAAGTCCCAGTATCAGAGCTAAGATGGGTTCCTGGAAGAGGCCAGAGGTGCCATGTGCCTGGGATAAAGAAAGCTGAATTGGATGAACAGCCTCTCAATGTGGGCTGTAGCATCCTAGAGGCTGACATTCCACGCATGTGAGTGACCTGGAGTGAAATTTCTCAGCCCAACCACATCCTCTCTGGTTGGGCAAGCACTTCAACAAGCACCATTGGTGTGAGCCTTGGAGGGTCCTGCGTCTCCAGATTAGCTCTTGAGGAGACTTCTGGGTGGGTAATTGAAGGCTGCCGGAGGGATCTTACAACAGAACTTGTCCTGCCTGATGTCCATCAGGACACATACCTCAGTGTGGCTTCAAAGCCTTCCAGTCTGTGCCCCCCATTTGTGCCTACCTGACCAAGAAGTTTCATCAGCTTGCTTATGTCCCCCACCGCAGTGTGCCTTGCTGCCCCAGTTCCCGGGTGGATACTTAGCACATAGTGTATGCTTAGCATGGAAGTCTGGTCACTTGGGTTCTCACAGCTGCAGCATGGGAGGGATGCCCAATACCAGAAAGGCAACACACGGGCCAATTCCATTCCAACCTGCTCACAAGCAGGGTCTGACCTCACACGACAGGCTCTGAGGAGGAGCCATGTGCTCTAGGTGTGGGATCTAGGTGTATTCTGGAGGTATCTAGCGCTTCCTGATTGGAGGCAGGAGTGGGGTCTTCCTCTCTGGGATCAAAGGCAAAAATGTATAACTGAAACATGTCTGTAAGACTTGAATACCAAAATCTACCAGGCACCCTGACAAAAGCTATTCCAGAAGAGGGATGGTCAACTTCAATCATATTATTGTCCTTAAACTGCATCATGAACTCTGGCCTGGGAACAGAGACTTGAACCATGTCACAGGTTCCATACCTGTGACATAGGAGGGAAATCACCTACTCACACCCTTCCCAGGAGGCTGAACCTGGGTGAGCTAGGAGCAGCCACCAAGAAACACCAGGGTGGCGCACAGCTGTCTACAGCTCAGTCTGCCTGATGTTCAGGGCAGGTTCTTGCTTTGAAGCTGAAACCATATGAGACTCAGATGACATTTCTAGGCCAGCTGCCTCTGAAGGCTCTGGAAAGTGCCTTGACTTCCTGGCTTGTTCAGTACGTTTTACAGCCTCTGTGATAACTGGGGAAGCACCCTCCTCAGTTGAAATGACCCTCTTGCAAATGTCTTGTCCTAACAGAGCACTAGAGTACAGAAGCTCAGCTCTCTTGAGCATGTGTCAAGCTGGGGCTTCCTCACGCACATCTTAACTGTTCACCTCACGTATTGTGATGGGGTAAGGGAGTCACCCTGCTCCTGGCTCACTTCCTGCCACATGGGATCCAGGGGTACTTCATCCTTTCCAGCTCATTTTGTGTTCTTTATGAGTGCCTAGCCTCTCCAAATGAACTTACGCAGCTGTGAGGCAGAGACGACATGACCTAGGCTGTCTGTCCAATGCCTGCACACGGTTCCCCTTGAGAACTGTTAGCTGTTTTCCTCAGACCTATCTTCCTGCTAGCCCTGGGTTTGTCTAGACTGGGACCAAGGTCTTTTCTTCCAGAGCCTCTCCTTCATACCCAACAAACAAACCTGTGCCAAAACACAGAAAAATGTAGTTGACTCCGAAAGATTCCTCAAGGCCTAGAAAGCTGTGGGGCCTAAGCAATTTGAAAGAAGCAAGGCTTCAGGGCAGCTTCCAGAATGTTCCATTCTCCCGGGCCCCACTAGTTCCCGCTGCGCTTTTGAGGTCTTGGGAGGCTTTCCTTGCTCTCTCTGATTCCTTGAAGGGTGGCAGCAGGTGTGGCAATGTGTGTAAGGAAGGGAACATTATCTTTTTAAAAGATGGTAATTAGTAATTCTAGCTGAGCCTGCTGCGCTGTTTTAATGAAGAGTTCTATTTTTATAGAAAACATATAATTGAGTAAAAAGCAGGCTATTCTCTGAGTGAGGTGGCCATACCTCTGTAAAGTCTAACTCCTCAGGCCAGAGCCTGTATACAGCACGGAATCCACGTGAAGGATTCCCTGGCGTCCCCAACTGACTTTAATGAGACAGGTATCCCTGCTTCTAGCCATGGAGCCTGAGGTGAGACACCTGGATTCAGGGCCTCATCTGTGTCCTTATGTGTAAAATAGAAACGGCAACACTTCCTATCACTCTAGGGCTTCTGGGAGAAAAACAGAAACTGCCCCAAGAATGGTGAGGCCCCAGTGGGCATGTCATAGTATCCAGCTATCGATGGCACAGGTTCTAGTGTTAACTCTGCCCCTTACCAGGTATTTAATCTTGCTTCACATATTATCCAACTTTGTCATTAACTTCTTCATATGAGAGTTACAAGGTCAAATCATGGTGGGTATGATAGTGCATGCCTATAATCCAAGCACTCAGAAGGTAGAGGCAAGGGGATCAGTAGTTCAAGGCCAGCCTAGGCTATACAAGATCTCATTTTACTAAAAATAACACCCAACAAAAAGTCAAACCAAGACAATGAAGTGGGTCAGGGCTGTGAGATACCCAAGCCTTCCATGTCTTCCCCGCTTTTTGTCTCCAACCCGAGATGAGTCCCTTGTCCCGATCATCTGAGGAGCTCTCGAGGTGTACAAGTGTCCAGTCTTGTACCCATCCTCCATCCTCTACTGGGGCAGGAGACAGAGGAGAGGTTACCGTCCCTGCCACAGAGAGACTTTCAAACTCAAATAATGCAAAGAGAAAGAAGGGTCAGAAGCAAGTCTTCAGTGGGGTGGTTCAGCTCCAGGAACAGGGGGTCTACTAAGACCAGTGGAGCTGGATGCTGGAGGAGCCAGGAGGGCCCAGAAGTAGGAATAAAGGGGCCACCCATGGCAGAATGACAGGACGGGTACAGAGTCAGGGAGAGGTGCGTTTCTCACCCTCAGCACCAACCCGTTCAACCCGTAACCACTTGGCTCTGGCAAGGAGGCCCAGACCCTGTCTAGGATGCCAGGGTCATGCTAAGCAATGCAGGGCTCCCTGGATCCTCCAGATTTCACAGCTCTGGGAAAGTCACAAGTGGGGCTGGCTATTCCTCATCCTAGGTTTACTACTTACTCCCAGACTAAACACCCAAGGGATCCTTTTTAGCTAATGATTCTTCCCTGGTGTGGAGGATTACTGTGATCCCTGTTCCCTAACCCCTGAAGGCTCACAATGATCCTCCACCTCCTAATGAATTTAACTTGATCCGACTCTGCCAATTTAAAAAGCAGCAACCCAAAAGGCTCAGTTTCCTGAAGTAGTCTGTCTGTCAAAGGTCTAGCAGCTCCACCTGTGAGGAGTCCCAGCCTGCAGATCTGGCACACGATGCCCTGAACGACATATTCCCATCAGTCTGTAGTGCTGGCCGATCCCACCAGCCCAGTCTCCCAACCTCAACTTCCTTCCAGCACAGTGCACCTCCAGACAAATTCCTAAGAGCGCCGCCAGACTGAAAATAAAGCACACAACATAGGGCCTTCCCATGCCAGGTAGATTGAGAAACCTTAGGTAGGACAAGGCAGGTTCTGGCCTAGTCTCTTTATCTGTCATCTCCTCCATCCAGTGTGCTAACCCTCAAAGACCCGATGACTTCCCAGTAGAGAGGCAGGCCAGTCCTGTTCGTGTGGATAGAGCCCTTTCAAGTCCCACAGAGTAAGAGCAGAGGTGCTCATGGGATAACTTAGAAGGGGAAATGCTGAATGTCAGCTCAGCCAAGGAGGAGCTGACCTTTGAGAAGGATCCGACGGTGCCAGTGATTATGCCTGGCTTAGCACTTCCTCGGCCACATGGCCAGAGAGTTCTGGCTGCTGTCCCCACGCACTGTGGCAGCCAAGCATGTTTAATGAACCCAGCAAAGTGATAAACTATGTTTGTGTTAATACCTTTGATTCCAACCCCCCTCCCCTGAGTGTTGGTATTTTAAGCATCCTTTTGATGTACCACAAGTCCTTAATAAGAACAATCAAATAAACACATTGGGTTTAAGGCAGAAATGCTAACAAGAGTCCCAGGACTCTTGATCCCTTCTGCCTGGTGGATTGCATTTCCAGAAATATGTCCCATGCAACCTGAAAAATAGGTGAAGGAGGCCAGGTCGCTCAGAGAAATGCCCTGGAGCTTCATCTTCAGCTTTGACTGGATCTGGCTATAGTGTGGCTCCAGCTAACACCTAGTTATTTCACCGCAAACATTTTCCAAAACAGCCCTGGTTTCCTGGGGCAGATGGCTGCAGTGTGCATTTGTTTATCGATGGCGAGCAGTAGCTTGTAGAGAAGGCTATATTGTTCCTACCCTGGCAAGTGCCTCTGGGCTCCAACACACCTTCCCTCAGGACTTTCCAAGCCTTCTGGGACTAGGGGCTGGTCCAGCAGGGACTCTCAGGAATGCCTATTCTGACCGATAAGGGCTGAGTAGGTAACCCTGCCCATTGTGGAGCACGGACGGGAACACATTTACTTTTGTGTCACCTGAGGTATGCCCTGAGCCCGAAAGTTAGCCTGGCAGACTGCCAGGGCTGGGCAAGGGAAATGACTGACAGCTTGGTTATTGGAAAGCTCCCATCATTCGCCTAGGAACTTTGTTTGGTTTCTATGGTGACCTTCACTACAAGGGCCTGACTAAAGCTGAAGGAATGTGTTACCTAAAACCATTGCCTGACAGCGCGCAAGTCATCAAGGAAGTATACTCATGAGCGGTCCGGTCCTTTCCAGCCCATATCCCTGTCCCTCCTGCTCAGGCTTCCCAGCTGCCTCTTCCATGAGAAGGAAGGACCAGCAAAAACAACTGTGGGCCTGCTTCAAATTCTCACATTCCCTACAGGAAGCTTGTGGCCCTCCTGGCCTTGGGCCTCCTGGCCAACTGGCACATGTGTTTCAGGCTTAGTGGAAAGCCCATGGGATTTCAGGGAGCTGCTGGGGGTATCTGGTTCCCACCATACCAGGTTCTCACTGTCCCCGAGGAGGCATCGTGTCTGCCTCATCACGTTTCTGTCTTTTTAAACCTGAGCCACACTACCCAAAGGCATGGAACTCAAGGTCCCCTCTATTTTACTCCCTAATCACTGAGTCAGAGGGTTTTCAGAAGCTGGACTCCAGGAAGGCTGGGTTCTGCTTTGTGTGCCTAGTGGGAACAGCGATCCCTGTAATGAACTCCACAAAAGCTGGGTTCTACTCTGCAGGTCTACATGGTGCCTGTAGGAGAGGTGTGACCTCTCCATAAAGCTCTTGACCTGCTCCCCAGCGCTCCCGGCTCAGTAAACACACTCTGTTCCAGGTGTCACCGAGGCTGCGTATGGCATTCCCTCCACATTCTGACCTTAGACACAGCTGCCCATCAGCCCATGACCTTCAGAAGCAGAAGAGGCCAAGCAGATTTTTTTTTTTAGAGGCACAAGTTATGGTGGTTGGCATGGGTAAGTAACCGCAGCGACCTAACCGGGGTTCACACTAAGATAAACTCCTAAGATGGGGGTTCACTCACCTGTCAGCTTCTTTCTTTGTCTAGGCCACTCCCACCACAGTGGCAAAGCAGGTACCCCAACACAGACCTGCTGGCTTTCATCCCTGGGGGACAGTTCTTGAGTCCGCTGCACTGATGACTTTGCAGAAAGAAAAAGCCTCTAGAAAACTTGGCCACCAGGATAATGTCTGCAAGTTGCTTGGTGGGAGACACCTATATCATGGCCTATGAGTGTCCCCTGAGAAGAGACTCTGGTAAGGACAATGAGGTCAAGCCAAGGACGTGTGGTCTGTGTTGTTTTGCTGAGCGATATTTACTGGATGGGTTGTTTAATTAACTGCTAGCAACAGCTGGAGCCACACATGGCTTGTTCCCAGCTCAGAGAGCAGCTGGAGAAGCAGGCCACACAGTCAATTGAAGAGCAGTGACATTTTTCACTGATCCCTGACCCATAATGGACTCAATGACATTTCCTGCTAATCCAGGGTTTCATCTGTAGGGAACAGTATTGACTTATTTGCAAAGGGACATGGTCACTCAACAGAACAGGGGATGTATGTGTATATTTTTTTTTTCTAAAAGAAAGATTTATTTTCTCACACACCCATGGCCTGAATCCCATGAATTCCTGTTCTGGTTAGTTTTATAGCCTTCTAGGGCCAGATCAGATCAAAGCTGAACTTCCAAGTCTGGGAACTGATGGGCTCATGATAAAGAATGACTTTTCTACCTCATCTGACCCTCCCTAATTGAGCAGACTGAGGAGGGGGGGAATTCTCTTGAAGCAGAATATACTCATTCCTTGCTACTCTGCAGGACACTCTGTAGTGGCAAGGATCAAGAGTGTGCAGGGTCTCCCACTCTAAAGCTCCTGCAGTGTGACATCTGTGGAGGTGAGCAATTCCCACGGCATAGGCTGCCCCCTTAAGGCTCTGCCTGCAGAAGCAGAGACTATTTTCCAGGCAGCTCCACACAAACATGAAGGCTGGGGGCGGGGGGGGGGGGCAGGGTGGAAGAAGGAGGCACTAGGGAGTGGGCACAGTTAGGCTGCATGATGGCAAACATCACAGTCTACACCCCACCCCCAATACCTCTCTGGGGTCTTGGCCCATCTAAGAGCCTGCCAGAAGCTACCTCCTTGCTTGCAAGTAGAAAGAGTTCTCATTCATGTACATCCATGGGGCTCCTCTTGAAGGGGTGAGGGTGGATGTGGTGTGAGCTTGGTTTTGCACCAAGCTCAGAGTTCAAATCTCTGCATCCTACTGGAAGGGCACTTAAAGGGAATAGGGCACACCTTGGTGAAATTAAAGGAAGGTGTGGAAGGTGCAGCCCCACAGAGCAGTGGGGCTTGTTAACACCATAAGGGAGGGGGGTGACCAAACCAGCCCCAGAGCAGGAAGATGGGAAGGAAACCACCGGGAGGAGGCATCCTCCCGGGATGGTCCAGGGAAGCAAAGAAGTGGATCCCATTATACCCCAGTACACCTCACACTGCTAGTAGTTCAATTAGACTTTCAGCAGAGGCATTGCATTCTGCAGCAGGTCAGGGAGGTACCCAGGGCTAGAAGGGCATTTGGTGCTATGAAGCCATGAAAAGATGCTGAGGAGCAAAGTGGGAGAGCCCGGAGAGAGAGGGAGGGAGTAGCCCTGCTTCTCTCTGCTTCACATCTGGGTTTCCAAGGAGGATCTCATTGCGGCTGAAACAACATTTAGCTCTGTAGCCCTCCTGGTACCTTGTCTCTTCAGTGCTCAGCCCTGGCCATGGGCAGATAGTTTCTCCTCTGCTCTAGGGTTCTAAGCTATTTTTCTTTTTGAGCATTTCTTTTCCCATTTAGCCCAACTGATAGAGTAAATACACATGCATGCACAGACACCCACAGATACATGTAGGCGTGTCGAGAACACACACAAGGGCATGCATGTCGGCAGCAGTGAGTCAGGACCTGCCAGGCAGGGAAGGATGGAGTTTGGAAAAAGTAAGGTACCACTGTGAAGAGTAGAGAGGCCTCTTCTTTTCTGGGGTTTCACTATGTATAAAAATCATACAGCTGGGAAGATGACTGGGCTGGTGAAAGCACTCCCTGCCCAGCCTGAAACCCCGATTTCTATCCCAGGATTCACATGATGTAAGTAAGGAAAGAATTGACCATCTCAAGTTATCCTCTGATCTCCATACATCGGCCATTGCATGTATGTACCACCTCATATAAATGTGTTTTTTAAACTAAAAACAAAATAAAACATTACTACCTGGTACTACTGCATTATACCTGGGATTCCTATTGCCCACACCTGATTTATCTGTGTTTTATAATTCCTCAATGGTGTGTCTTACAAAATGAATTGTCATTTCTCCAAGGCTGGAACAAAGCTCAGAATAAGGGCTAATCCTCAGTAGGGCTAATGCTCAGTACAAGGATGAATCATCAGAGTGGTCACACAGTTTTACTTATACGTGGCTATGAGCAGCTGGAATCCACTGGGGCAGGATAGTGGTGTGTGAGTGTGTGTGTGTGTGTGTGTGTGTGTGTGTGTGTGTAGGCACAGATAGGGTCAGGAACTGGGCTGGGGTTGTTTAGACTGCAGACAGTCTGGGTAAGGAGAAGCAGGGAGAGGCTCAGGGGTCATCCAAACATGACCTCCCCCTAGATCCTTTCACAGAGCCATGATGCAGCTTTTGCCTGGGCTAGCCCTGATGGCAATAGGTCCTCGTGTGGGCAGGGGAAGGGGACCTAATTCTGACTCACCTGCCGCTGCCCTGTCCCAGTGCCGTGTGAACCCTGAACTAAGAAGCAGGGCATATGACTGATGTACTAACCATGAAGGGTTGGGGCCACCCTGGAGGAGGATAACCATTTCCTCAGTTTCCAGTAAAGGATGTGGTTGAGATGGCTCCTCTGTCCTCCCAGCTAGTCTTAGAATTTCATCCTTGGATGGCTGTGTCAGGTCATGACTAAGTCACATGCCTTTCCAAATGGTACCCTCAGGACTGGGTACCTCAGGCTGGGTAGAAGCAATATACACATGACATGCAAGCCAGCAGTTTCCCATTCTGGGCCCACAGCCTCTATGGGGCCCAAGAGACCTGTGGGCCCATTAGTCCCCACCAAGCACCCTGTGTATATTGCTACAGCCCCTTATCATTTCTATGCCACCTTATCCCTTTGTCCACGAAGTGTCTAAGCAATGGCCACATATTCTCGTGTATTGGCTGCAATTTGACAATCTGAGCTTTGCACAGGCAACTATGCAGTAAGCAAGCCAGCCCTCCACCCAGCAGTGAACCCAGGAGACTCACTTGAAATTCTCAGGGTACTCCGTGATGGCCATATTGATGACATCCAGGGCATGCTGATAATGCTTCTGGGCAGAGAAAAGCAGTGCTAGCAAGTGGAGGGCATTGGCATCATCCCTGCACACCGTCAGGGCCTCCTGAAGATGCTCCATGGCGCTGGAAATCTGCCAGGAGAGACGGCTGGTTTAGAGACCTTACCTCCTACTCCGATTCTAGCCATGGCTCAGCTCAACTCAAGTAAGCCTGGGGCAGTGGAGGCAGAGTCTTAATAAAACATTTCCTGCCAGACAGCCTGGCAAGGGATTTGGGTAGACAAAGGTAAGTGTTTTGAATGGAAAGAGTTGGGAGCCTTAGGGATGGGCTGCCTGCCACATGTGAAAACCCCTTCCCAGAGCTTTGCTAAAAGGGGTCAGCGTCCCACTCAGGAGAAAGGTAAGGAAAAGAGGGTGCTTGAGGAAGGTGCAGTGTGACCAAAGATGGGAAGGCAGCAGGGATGGATGGTGGGAAGGAGAGCAGTGTGGGGCCCAGCTAGAGGTGAGGCTTGGTTTCTATGCTTTGTGTTTTCAACTCAATAATTATTGTGGTTATACAGTAAGATTAGATTTGGAAGATGAGGCCAGTTCACAGAGGGCCAAGAAAGCCCCTTGTGAAGGTCTGGGAAGCTGATTTGGGTGGCCTTAGAGTGACACAGGCCTTTCTTCAGGTGCAGCAGAGCTGCTGCCACCTATATAGAGCCCCAGCATTCACGGCTTGGGTTTACCTCCCTTCCCGGTGCTGAGCAAAGGAGGTGCCTGCGGTGATATATTTTATATTTAATAAAATCAGTCTGGGATAATAAAAAATACTAAAAACTGATATTCCAGCCTGTTAGTAAATATAAAATATCTCACCACAGGTGCCCACTACTCTGAGAATCCTGCAGACTGGCAAGAAAGATGAGACACCCTTGGCTTTGTCATCTCACCAAAGTGGGCCTAGCTGGGCCTGAGGAAAAGTTGATGGTCTCCAGCATGGCTCAGAAGGGATCAATAGATCATCAATCACCCTGGATGCTGCTCTCCTCCATCTGATTCTGCCTCCACCTACCCCCTCCTCGGCAACATAGGTCAGTAAGCTCAACAAACTCTCTTCACATGGTCTAGCCTGTGAACACTTGGCAGAATATGGGAAGATTCCCCAAGTATTAAAGGGTGAATATTCCGGTCATCACCAATGGAAACACGTCTTCAAAGGAGCCTGGGGGTGCAAGAACTCCCTAATGCCCAAACAGACCTGCCAGGTGGTGCTGCATCCCCTCCCCTCCCTTCTCTGGCAAAGGCATGCAAAATAGTCCCTTGTACTCAGCTCACATGGCACCTTTTTTGAATCAAAATAGCATGCTCTTTTGGGGAGGGGGCTACCCCAAAATAATACCTTACTTGTGGATTTGAAAGATCTGAGTCTCCTGTCCCTCTCGAAATTCCATGTCCTTACCTGATTGGTTAAACTGGTAGGGTACATACAGTTGGACACGCTCATATATCTTCTAATCCTTTGTCTGCTCAAGCATCCCCATCCTGAGAGGCTGGTGCTTCAGTGTTGGTTAGCACGGGCTAAGCCCACACAGCCTCCTAATTCCGCACTGGGTGAGTGAGGGATTCAGTGCAGGCTAGTGGTCCTCAACCTTCCTAGCGCTGTGACCCTTTAATATAGTTCCTTGTGTTGTGATAACACTCTACCATAAAATTATTTTTGTTATTTCATAGCTGTAAGTTTGCGAGTGTCATGAGGGGTAATGTAAAATATCTGATATACAGGATATCTAATATACAACCCCCTGGGGGGGGCCATGACCCACAGGTTGAGAACCACTGATGCAGACCAACACTGTTTAAGTTGCAGGTTCAGAGTACAGTACAGCAATGTCCAGCCCATCATCTCCATCCTCAGACTTCTGCCTCAGTTGCCCAGAATGCATGAGGCTTCTTCTCTCTGCTGCCTCAATAAATAGCACCCTCATCAAAAGGCCCTGTGTCTGTGAAAATGCCCATCTATTCCCCTGCCTTCCCCTCAGCTACCTACCTCTCCTGTGTGAGGAGGCTGTGACTGCATAACCAGAGAGAGGGTTGAGAGAGACACAGTGCCAGGCAGGAGGGAGGAGGGTTAGGATGACATGTTAGAATAATATCCTAGCTACAAGCCCAGCCCAGGCTCTTCTGATACTTTTCCTCATGCCCACCACAGTGGTGAGAAACACCTTACAGGACACTGGTGGAGAAACACCCCCCCAACTCACATCCTCAGAGCCAAAAGCTTGGACTGCTGGGCAGGGTGGTCTGCTGGTATCTAGGGCCAGGTCGAAACACCTCTCTGGTCTGCATTTCCTTTATAGTAGGATGCAGCAGGCTCCTGTGGTTGCCCCAAGGCTTATGGATGAGACACATGCTGCAGAGCCCTAGCTCAGTGGATTTTCCAAAGCCTGTGTTTACCACGCAAGCCTCCCAAGACCCCATAACAAAAGAACTGTAGGATTCTTTCCCCACGTCCAAGGGTACATGCTCAAGGCAGGTGCATTGGTTCTAGTGACTGTCCACGTCAGAGCTCTTTGGTCACTTTTTTTTTTTAATGCACCACCAGAGATTAAACCCAGCGTCCTTCATATGCTGAGTATGTGCTCTATCACTGACCTGCGCATAATGTAATTAAGAGTCTTGCTCCTTGGCAGACCTAACACATTAGCCTCTCATGTTCCCTATGGTGCTTTGTATCCCCAGTGTATTAGGTCACACAGTCTACTTCTGACCACTTAGTGCCAGACCCAGAATTGTGTGTAGGTCAAGGAGAAGGGTATGAAGAAGCAGCATAGATCAGTGTGGCTACCACCTTAGCATATGCGACTCTCTAAGACTGGTCCTGCCCAGTGACTTGCCACAACAGACCCCATTGTCCTGGGTAGGGCATCCAAAACCCCGATAGCGCAGCTCAGGGCAACCAACCATGCTCTAGGCAGAAAGAGCCAGAAGGAAAGGACACTAGCTTAAAAGCTCACTCAAGGTCCTCAACCTTCTGGGACATTCTAGATCTTGTGTCCCCAAGAAAACATCACCAGACTAACATGTATTGTTTTTGGAAGATGGGTGCTAGTCACCAAAGACAGGTGAATAATTGAAGAGATTAAAAAATGCATCACCGAAGGTTTATCATTAACGTAATTGGCAAGAAAAGCACCAGGATCCTTTACAGAGAGAGGGCTAAAAATAGAGTGGTCTCAGGTAACTTTCCGTCTGTTCCTAAAGGCTGAATGATGTTCCTAGGGGAGAGGCATACAGTGAGCAGGGCCCGGGAGTCAGGATGGTGGATCTACGGTGGAGATGGCAGTGATGAGTCGCAGGGAAGGAGGTGATGTGAGGGGAACGGAGAGAGAGAAGGAGCAGAAAGCAGGAGGAAGGACAGCGGGGTCGCTGGGTAGAAAACAGCTGAGGCAGAAAAACTGGGAGATAAAGGATCCGGACCAACAGGTGCTCGACAGGCCCCACTAAGAGTCCAGGAATAAGGCGAGAAGAAGGGCCTTCAGGACTGGGGCTGCCACGCACTGAGAAGTGGAGAAAAGTGGGCTCCAGGGGAAGGTGAGGGAAGTAGAAGACAGAAGCCCACTGCTCCGGGGTCAGAGGAAACAGCTAGCCAAGCTACGAAGGTCAGGGGTGATAATGAGACCAGCCTTGGGCAGGGATCCAGGTACCCAGGGCCCTGTCTCCAAGTGGGCCAGGAGCCTCTTAGCTGGGGAGGGTGAACTTTGGGTCATGTTGTCCCTGCAGGAGATGTTTAAGAGGGAGATGAAGCAGCAGCCATGTAGGAATATGGAATTTTATTTTCCTCTTTTGCTTACTTTCTTGAGATAACGTTGCAGTGCATCCCAAGTTGACCTAGAACTCACTCTGTAGCCTAGCTGGCTTCAAACTTCTAAGTGTCAGGACTGCAGGTGTACATCACCATGATGTAGATAGGGACTAAGAGGCTTATCCCAGGATGCTTCAAACTTAGCATACCTCCAAGTGGCAGAACTGGAGGGCTGTCCTGGGGCCTCAGACCACCTATAGTCCCAAACAGTCAGTGTCTATCAGAGTCAGCACTGTAGTCAAGGCCACCAGAGATGCCCAGAAAACTAGTCTGAGGGCTGCATGGTGCATGAGATCAAAAGGCTCTGAAATGCATGATTTAGGGGAGTGTTATGACACCTGGGATCCCCTGACACTGACCTCACAGATCGCGAAGGGAAAAGGTGTTCTGTAGGCGGTCCTGGTGGTGATGCTCTTGGTAGGGCAAAGGCGGCTACCCTACTGAACCCCCAGGTCAGGAGCCTGCAGTAGTGTCTTTAGGGTCAGAAGAAAGCTTTGTGGTCATACAGAAATACACGCAGACATAGTCCCATGTGACAATCACACTTTCCCCAAGTTGAAGCAAATGGTGCTGTGGTCACTTACCCATTTCTCAGGAATTCTGGGAAATTCTAAGGAAAGTCAGGGCATTGAATAACCCTTTCTGTGTGCTCATCCTAAGTGGGCCAAGGTGTAACCACACTGAGCACATCCTCACTAGATTCTTCACAAAAAGATGCTTGTATATAAGACAAGGACCCGAGGAACAGACAGTCACACAGACGCTCCACAGAACTGAGGATAACACACCTGTCGGACAAGGGCTAGCTGCAGGGAGACAGAGAAGATGATCTGGGGGTCGTCAGGTGCCAGTTCCTGGGCTCTGCAGGGGAGAGGGAGCCAAAAGTCGGTTACTGACGGTTGAGCAGATGCCAACCTTGTGCTGGGTGCTGTGGGCAATATGGTGGGACGTTACGCCAGCCCCTCTCATGGGACAGGATGGTGGCTTAAAAGGGTTGGTACAAGCTGAGGTTGGGCATCCTCCAAGGGTAGGGCGGGGCTGTGAATGGCAGCCTGGCTGTTTTTCTGGACACCAGTTAGCCATGGCTCTCCTACTAGAGGATGTTCACACTGTCCTGAGGAGGGTGCAGGGCTTCTGAACGGCCAATCTGAGCAACACTGATGAGGAAGTCCCAGGGCTGGAATATCTTGCTTTTTTGGTTGGGGAACAACCTGACCCAGAGGGGAGCTGGTGTGTCACACGCTCCAATCACAGTGGTACAAGGAGTCCTAGCCAGGTCCTCCCCGGTAACATCTCTCCGTTGCTTCAGTGTGGGGGATGGGGCTTAGTGGGTCAGGCCAGGGGAGGGAGGACCAGGTGGGCTGGGTCTGAGCAAGACAGGGCAGGCAGAAGGAGATTCATTGTTTTCCTCACACCCGATTTCAGGAAATGTCTGGGAAGCTTTGCTGGGCAGTTCCTGCATCTCTGGTATGGTCAGGCTAGAGGACACCCACATCACTCCTGAGGTCCTCCTGCTATCTGCTGGACACCACATAGAAGTAGCCCTCAACCTCCCTGATGCTGCAACCCTTTACTACAGTTCCTCATGTTGTGGAGACCCCCAACCATTAAAATTATTTCATTGCTACTTCATAACTGTAATTTTGCTACTGTTATGAATCTTAATGTAAATATCTGATATGTAGGAGATTTGGTATGCGACACCCCCTAAAGGGTCATGACCCACAGGCTGAGAACCATTGATGTATAGGCTGTTTTTCCTGCTTTCTGCCAATGTCAAGATACCAGTGGAAACCTGAGAGCCCCCAGAGCGAGGGTTGGGCCTGGCAGCTGTAGAGGCCCAGCTCTAAGCTGAACACAGGGCCCGTCAGTGCCCAGCACTGAGGGCAAGGTCACCTGGCAGAACAACCACTTCTGCCTGCTGGGTGACTGTCTGGCATTATGGTTCCTTATCCACAAAGGGGAAGACAGAAACATCCATTTCTGAGGGTGAACCTCCACTGTGGGACCCTTCAGTGTGTCTCTCTGCATGTGAAGAAGTAAAGATTAGGTGGGGTCTCCTCACCGCTCAAGTGTCTGCAGCGCCTTACGGTGCAATCCATCTTGCTTGGACTTCAGAGTGGCTGCAGGAGACATGATGGATTGGGAGGGTCACTAGAGAAATGCAAACATCTTCCTAGTCCATCCCCAGGGCACAGGAACTGAGCAAGAAAGAGCCTATCACGGCCCTGATTGCAAACCCCATGGTCCAGTGACAGGGCTCGAGGCAAAGAAGACCACTCTGACAGAAGCAGACTGTCACTACGGGATTGGTGACCACCTCACCAGCCCAAACAAAGAGGGCAGTGCCTAAAGATCCCCTGACTTTGGATGTGAGGGGCAGACGACAGTTAGAACCAGACTGAACTACTATGGCTTCAGGGGTCCCTTGAGCCTACACATAGGGGCTGGCGCTAAGGGACATGGACAAAGTCTGGGTGGGAGTCATCACTCCCTCCATTCCAGACTTCAAGGACACAAAAGCAGGTGTCCACCTGTTCAATGGGAAGGCACAGGCTGAACCATAAGGGCTGGGAACAAAGCACCATGTCTGGGGCAGGAAGGATGAGAACCAGGAATCTCCCATAAGTACTTGGTACTATGTAATGTTTAAAGAAGGACTTCAAAGACCTCAGAGGCTTGCTGCAGAGCTGGGGGGGGGGCGGTAAAGGCAGGCCTGGGAGATATGGAAGGAAGCCATGGCGGTGTGGAAGGCTGATGGGACTGCACATAGGAGGTACCAGGAGCATCACAGAGGACAGTGTGGGCCAGGCAGGACCTACAGTGTGACAGACCTGGGTCCATGAGGAAGAATGGTACATTGGTGGGTGGGTGGCAGAGCAAGAGTGGAAACTCTTAGAACTGAGGCGTGCATGCATGTGTATGTGTGTGTGTGTGTGTGTGTGTGTGTGTGTGTGTGTGTGTGTGTTGGGGTGTGTATATGTGTACACATATCCCAGGAGTGCTCCTGTCTGTGGGGATCACTAGTGGAATGAGACATCTTGGAGGCAGCTGGGAATCCTAAGGGATCATCCATAGGCTGATTCTCCCGGGGCCAGGCACTCACCATCAGTGGCCTGCAGGCTGTAGGTGAGCCCCAGGGCCAGGTAGCCTTTAGGCAGGAACTCTCCTGCCTCCTCTCCAAGGCTGATTACCACCCTTGCAAAGTGTTCGGCCTCTTCCAGCTGCAAAGAGGAGAGAGTAGTGGTCACTGGGGTGGGCTTTGCTGTCCTAGCCAGGAAAGGAAACATAGTCACCAACTGGACAATGTCAGCCCCAACTATAAACACTGGAACTGTAAGTAATGTAACTAACTCATCCAGGCCACACAACTACTGAGCCCAAGAGCCAGCTGTTTGCTCTACCAGGAAGTGCCTCCCTGGACCTGTGCCCCCTCCAGGGAGCTGGTGCTCAGGGTCTCGGGTGCCAGCTCTTCCAGAGAGAGAAAGACAGATATAGAGAGAGAGACAGAGAGAGAGACAGAGACAGAGACAGAGATCTCCCTCCTGGGAGAGCCAGCACCCAAAGTCTGAGTATGAACTCAGAACAGGCTAGTATGTGTGGCTCCCTCCTCATGAGGTCTCTGTGGGGGAGTGCCCTGCTTAGCAGACAGAGGGGAGCCAGGGCTGGCTGGGCCTTGGGAACATGTGCCTTGTTGAACATGGCCAACCTTGCAGAGTAGGCAGGCTGCCACACAGGCTAGTTTGGAGCTCGCTCCCTCCCTTCCTGAGCAGGAAGTCAGTGAGCTTGAACATTCAGGGGAAAAAGGCCTTGGGCTGTTTTTGTCCTGGGAGAAGGGGGAGTGTTCCAGTTGGAAAAGGCCCAACTGGCACGGGCCACGTGAGCACCCATCACCATACACAGCATGGAACAGACACAAGGAGAAGGCATACGACAGGGGTAGGGTGGGGTTGTGTTTATGGACACTTCATGGCACCCTTAGCAGTGAGGTGGACTGGAGCGAAGGTTGCTTCCATCCTATGTCTCTACCAACTCTTTCCTTCGTGCCCCTAACCTGCTATGTGGAAAGCATAGCATTATGTCTATGTATCACCCAGCATATCAGCTGCCAGGGCTGCTTCCTTCATTAGACAGACAGCCATGTCCCAAGCACAGGTAACCTGTCCAGCTAGAGAATCTAATAGATGGTCCAGTGAAAGCAAGAATCACATTCATGTCAGCATCCAGCAGTGCCTAACCCTACCTGCATCCCGATTTAAGCTGGGTCCCTTCGTAGGGGTAGCGTAGCTCTGACTACTAGTCCCGGCTGGGGAGGATGCATGGGCAAAATACCTCTCCCTGGAGTGTGGTGGAACTGCCTGAGACAGAGGCCATGAAGAAATGAATGGGCCGAGCCCCCAGTTTGGAGACAGCTATGATGAGCCATGTGCAAAAAAAAAGAAAGCAAATACCAACATCCCCCAAACCTGAAGGAGCAGAGCACCCATTGTGCAAAGGACCAGACTCCTGAATGTACCATGTTCCCTACAGGGCCTACACTATTTTGAGTTCTGTTGCCACCCACAAAGCAGCCCTTTTGCATGTGGATTCACTGCAGTAATTATAAAGGAAAAATAGTATTAATTCCAAGTAAGTTAATGTACAATATAATAATTACACATGGTATTAATAGACATGGGTGCTTTAGCTAGCAAATGGGGAGAATGCTGTCATGGCAACAACAAATTCTAAATAAAAACAAAACATTTCACTAGACACACTGTCCCTCTCTGACTGAAGCAGGTGTGGCGGTCTGAAAGCCTTAGAATTTGACTCTGAAGGGCTAGGACCCCAACCAGGCTCCAGAGCAGCTCCTGACTTCCAAGTCAGCTCGCTTTACAGAGGCAGGGGCAGTGTGCAGATAAGGACCAAGTGCTGAGCATCCCTTTGAGCTTATCTTGCAGCTCTTAGTTCCTTCTTCTGTACAATGGGGACAACAATGTCACCCTCAGAGAGGTGCTGGGAGAAGTGATGTGATGTGGGTGCTTGGTATGCCTACGTGTCAAAGGTGAATAGCAGTGGCTATGTGTAATTTACATACATGCCACAATTACTGCGCATATATGTGTGAATATGTATATATTAATCACATACTATCGCACTGAAAAATTTGCAAGCAGTACCAGAGGACCTTAGGGTGCCTGCCTTTTGTCTCTGGACCCGGCTGTTCATCACAGCAAAGTCTCAATTACACAGGACAAGCGGGCACCTTGCAGACCTGCCCAGGCTACTGTGCAGGTTCACAATTTCCAGCCCCATCTGAGGTTGAGGATACATATGCAATCAGAGACCACCCACTGTACACCCATCACTTGCAGAAATAATAATAAATCAGAATATTCTCTTATGATCTATTCCTTTTTTTCCCCTAAGTGTTCCACAGTCAACTGAGCCTTTGGCCCACAATCTGAAATACTGTTCCAATCTGATGGTTCTCAGCTACCCAACACTTACTTCTACCAAGTACCATTGCCAGCCACTTCCTGCTGGGGAGCTCAGGTCCAGACTCAGGACACTTCCTCCTGTGACCTCCTGGAGGCTGCTGTCTCTGCTACCAGCTCAGATTGTGACATGAAGTCCTCTTTCTCATCAAAAGACATCTAGGTGAGGGGGTCCCAGCACTGACTCCTGTCCCACCCCACTATGATACCATCTCCACTGTGCTCACCTGAGCAGCCATGTGATGTTGCCATGACCACCTAGGGAAGGTCCTCCCTGTCTGACAGTCTCATCATTGCACCATGGCAGGAGGTTCTGAGGCACAGGGAGCCTGTGTGACAGCCTTACCCCCATGGTCAGCCATTCAGGAAGTGGTAGAACTATGACCCAGTCCGGGCAGGTCTGAGGGTTCATGGCTGCCCTCTGCACTTTCTCCGTGTTCCCCCTGACACTTGGGAAGAACAATATATTGCACAGGGGAACCCTTCAGTGCTTTGGTTTTGCTCTTCATATGGAAGGAAACACTCTGTGCCTTCTCAAGTTCCTTGGTCTCCAAGGCTTTCCTAATTTGGTTCCCGAACAGCAGGCTGAGCTGAGCTGGCATACTTGCTCAGCGCTGCCTTCCATCTCCAGCCAGCCTCCTTCACCTGCACTGACCAAAGCGGGTCCTGCCTCAGAACCTCCACCCGCTTTCTCTCTTCTCAGGGACTGGGGAAGAGTTCCATTCTGAGACTGCAGGGCTCTGTTTAAAGACCTCCAGCTTCTCCAGAGTCCCTTCCTGTAGGGCCTGGAGCTACTTTGTAGAAAATAAGCCTTTTTTTCTCAGGGAGTAATGGGTACTCTCTAACTTCTGCAAGACGTTGGCAAGTGCCGCTGGCTTTCTTCCCTACTTTGTGAATATCCACCTTCCTGGATTTGAAAGAGAAGGCATATCCTTTGTGAGTGCTGACTATTTTGAAGGTGCTATGAAGAACAATGACAACCATTTTGTCACATACCTGCAAAGTGCCATGAAGACGCACAATGTCTCCTAAGGCTCACAGCCACCCTCTTAGGGGGCATGACAGTTCCCAGATTACAGATGAGGAAACTGAGGCCCAGAGGGAGAGAGAGAATCACTCCCTCAAAAATCACAAGCTAGTGAGTAAGGAAGACTGAATGACATGCTCTGCGGTCGCTCTTTGCCACGCCCATGTTGCTCCCTCAGGGGATATGAAGGCTGTGGGAGACATTACAGGTCTGCACAGAATTTACCTACATCTGATCTCACCTCTTCTGCATCTGTATGGCATACAATACACAAGCATGCCCGGTTCTCTGTGCCTCCTGAAGGGGTTCCAGCTTTTTAAATTAAGTCAGTTTTAAATAACTGTGTTTGGAGGGAGCCAAGACAATATCTACATCTCTTTTTTTCTATTTGCTCCCCCAAATCTGCTTTGTGGCCAGAGTGTAAGGCAGAAAAGTAGTGAATGTACTTAAATGGAAATAAAACCCATATTAGGCAAAGGTCATAGTGAAGGACAAAGTTCCTGGAGGGCAGGGGCATGGGCACCCATCACCATTACCCACTGGCCTCAGAAAAGACAGCTCTGTCCTGGAGAAGCATAGAGAATCTTAGTGCAGTTCAATCCATGTCCAAGGTGAGTACAGACCAGACTTTCAGAGGTTCAAGAGTGGCTGAGCAGTTAAGAGCACTGGCTGCTCTTCTACAGGGTCTCGGTCAGACTCCCAGAGCCTGTGTGGTGACTCTCAACCTTCTGTAACTCAGTCCCAGAGGATCTGACACCCTCTGCTGGCCTTTGTGGGCATTACACACACATGGTGCAGACATACATGCAGGGAAAACAGTCACTTAAAATAAAAACAACAACAGAAAACTAATTTTAGAAAAAAAAAAAAAAAAAGGAAGGAGGATCTGGGGGTGCATCCGAGTCTCCAGCAGCTCACCCTCATCCCTACTCACGTGCAGAGCCTAGCCTCCTCCTGTGTCTGACACCCCACCAAGCTCTGACCCGGCCAACGCTCAGACTGTCCTTAGCCCCTGGTCACAGATTGCCTTTGTCCCCTTTTTTCGTGACAAGTCTGTGTGTCTAAGCTTCCTTTGGGGTCTTTCTATTTATGTTGTCATTGATTACTTTGTTCCTAACTCATCTGATTTCAATTTGGACTGATTTGATCCTAATTTTATTACCATGTAATCTGAATGCATATAATCACTGTAATTATGCTGTGGAGGATAACAGCTCCTCCGTGGTGGGAAGCCCTAAATTTAGGGCTTCCTGGCAAGGGTGCCATTGGCTGGGTGGACTCACAGCTCCCTGGAGCTGGCAGCTTGGGGGAGCACATATGCCCTCCCCAACCCCGCTCCCAGAGACATGCGTATTTTGGGCTTCAAATAAAGGATGCGCCCAAGGTTTCCCCTCAAAAGTCCTAGGATAAGAAGGAGTCTGAGCTGGGGGTTGGGTAACAGCCCTCTGCACCTTCAGTTCCCAGCACTCTCTGCTGCAGGGGTTTGCCTGGGACTTGCAGCCTGCAGCCCACAGCTGCATGCCTCCTACAGAGGAGTGGGTGCTTCCTTTGGATCTAAAATGCAGAGGAAGGAATGAATGGTGGCTGCAGAGCCTGCTGGGGGGTTCTGTGGGGTACAGATGACAAGTGATGGGGATGAAGAACTTCTGTGTCACTCAGAGCACAGAAAAAGGACACTCCCTGACATCGGGAAGCTGATTGGGACCAAACAAAGTGAAGATTATCTGGATATGGTTACCAGTTAGAGCAATATTAGTGTAGTACTCCCCAGAGTCCAGAGCCCTGGCTCCGAGCTCATCAAAGACCTAGAGTTCAGGGCTCCATTCTCTCTTTTCTCACTGTTTCAAGCTACTGGTCTTTTGGGGGCACCTACATGAACCTCCAGTAAAAGCCGTCAGCTGATAAATACCCCTTGAGAAAGCTGCTTCAGTAGAGAGTGGGGAGCAGACCGCAGGACCGGGAAAGAAGCCTAAGAATGTAATAAGAACAAAGAAGAGACTGCAAGGAGGCCATCTTGGTTTTGTCTCAGGCTAGGGTTGATTTGACCCCTCCCCTTCTCTATTAACTATGAGGTCATCTGAAACCTCTATTCTAATAGGCTGGTCTAGGTAACTCTGAGGTCTTGCCTACGGCCGCTACTACCTTCCATCTGTCTGACTCTCTAGAGTTCACATTTCAAAGGGCTATGCTGTCAAGATCAAGGTTAGTGGGTCCTCAGAAACTCTCTTCCCATCCGTACACAAAGGCTGGCACCCTTTCTTCTACTGCACACACCCCACCTCTTTCCCACCTGCTGGAGCCCTCCCCAGGAGGTTATTGAATCTGGGCTCTGCTTCCCCTACCCCCACAGCTCACTCACCCAGTGCAGGGATCCAATGCAGACCTTGGCAGCCATCAGGGGCACAGTGGGATCTGAGGGCTGCAACTTCATACACTCACGTAGCAGCGACACTGCGTAGGCTGACTGTGGAAGCAAGAGTAGGACACATCACTGGCTACCCTAGGCTCCCATCCCCTGGGCGCCCTATGCCCTCAGGGGCAGTTCTCCCTAAGTCCTTGCTCTTCTAAGAACCAGGAAGAGAGCCCAGTAGGAAGAGCCCAGGTGACAGTCACTGCAGGGGAGTCCTCCTCTGTGTTTTGTGTCCCCCCACTTTGGAGAATAGAGGCCATGAACCTCACCTTCTGGAAACGTGACAGCAGCTAACACAGTGACAGAACCTTTCCAAAGAGAATTCAGATCAGAACCATAGAGATTTGAGAACTAGATGAGGACTCTCTAAATCGGCGCTCAGAGGTGAGAGCTGGTGACAGGACTGCACAGGTGTACAGTGGCTGGGAAGAAGGTGAGGAGATGGGAGGGCCAGAGTGAACCTCCATACAGAAAGCGGAGGCCCCACAGGGCTCCAGGCCCATACAGGTGTGTCACCCATGTCAAGAGGAATGACAGATCGTTCTCCAGCTCTTATCATGTGTCAGACATGTTTTACTAAGTCAGGGGCTGTCAAAAGAACCTGCAGGCTGAATCTAGCCCACTGCCGGTTTTTGTAAATGGGGTCTAATTGGAACTCAGTCATGCCTGTTCGTTTATCACTATCTGTGGCTGCTGCAGGATGCAATGGCTAAAAGAGACGGTTTAATAATAGTCAAAACCGACTACTGCTTGACCCTTTACAGAAAGTCTGCTAACTATCTATAGAGTGTTGGATTTTCATAACATTCCTACCAGACAGGTAGCTTTATAGCTGAAAAATAGAGAGGCTGAGCAGTCAGGAAACTTGTTCAGAGCCACACAGCCTGTAATCAACCAAGTAAAGGTTAGAACATGACCTGGGCCAACTCTTAATCACTACCCGGTGCGGCCTCTGTGGTGATGACCTTGGCTAGAGGAAGTTGGTTTCCCAGAGAGAGGGACGGGGTATTTGGGTGTGCACACTTATGTGTAGTCTGGAAACTTCTATTCTCTGAATCCAACAATTCCTGAAGGAAACAACAGTCTCTTGGCATATAAGCTCCCAACTACCTGAGACCCTCAGGTATGTGTGTGTGTGTGACCAGGACAGTTACCATGTCCTGGGTTCCACTGTGGGCTGAGCCTTTAACTTTGCAACTCCCGGGTGCCACCAAGGAAAAAAGGGTTGTGGCAGGCTCATCTGCCTGCTGTAGGATATGACTGGAATGTCTGAATCCCCGCCCCCAGCTTACCTCTCGGTTCCCCACCATCTATGGAAGAACTTTCTTCTACCCAGTGTTACAGATTTCCTTGGGCTCTGACTGAGCTAGGCGTTGCATACATTTTGAGTGTGTTCTCCAAGAATCCATGATCTGGAGCTTACACCTCATAGTAATAGTCCTAAGTACAGCCATGAAGACATGGAGTCTAGTGTGACTTGGTGAAGTCATTGTGCACACCCTAAAAGAACTGGACATCTTTCTCATAATTAGTTCTTGCAAAAATTGGTAGGAAATGAATCTGGCTTGCTCTTCCCTATCTGGCTTCCTGTCTTGTTATAAAGTTTCTCTCAATTGCACACACTCCTGACCTTGGGGTCCTCACCAGAACCACGCCAGGGTCGGCATCCTGTTCTTGAGCTCCAAAACTATAAGGCAAATAAGCTTCTTCTCATTATAAATTGTTCCACTTCCATTGTTTTGTTATAGGTAAAGAAAACAGACCAATGAAGCGAATTGTAGGTATCTTCATCCAGGGCCTGTACTGGGTTCAGCATGGGGCTGGGGTGGTAGATGAGACCACTAAGGAGGTCACAGCAGGGGAGACAAATCCCCTGTCATTGTAGCAATACAAGAGGACAGGAGAAGCATGAGAAAGGACCAGAAAATGACAGGCCTGTTGGGAGGATCCAGTTCAGACTGCAGCACGGGAGTGGCCAGGCCCGACCTCTGCAGAGCCCCTCTCCTGGGAATTCCACACCAAGTCCCTTATCACGGTCCCTCGACCCGCACACCCCAGCAAGCCTCAGGCTTCTCAACTTTCCTTAGACCGTTGACCTTTGCATCCTAGAAACACAGGATTCTCTAGTCTTGACCCTCCACGGTCCACCCACTCCTTCCCACCCCACCCCTTCCCACCCCACCCCCATGCAGACCAAAAAACACTGCTATTTAAGGAGCCGGTCTGAGGAGGACCCAGCAGTAGGAGCAGCCGGCTTCTTTTTTTCTCCCTGTCATGCTGGTTACCTAGCAACGCAGCCAATGCAACTGCCGCATGGAGACCAAGAGAGGGAACGACCTAAATCATGCCACAGAACTCATCCGTTATTCCTGTGGGGTGATACTCCAGGCATATTTATATCTACCCAGCCGCACCTTCTGGAAGGTACAGAACCTGGATTCCCACCTTGGGCTCAGCACAGGCAAGCTCTGAGATTGAGGTCTGCCAGGGCAGTCAGGCAAATGATTTTTGCACACAGGATTCCCAGGGGCAGTTGGAGAATGCCTTCCTGAGAGAACACTCTCACAGTGCACTGGTGCATGGATGAGTGGAGCCTCACAGAGAAGGAATTCACTGAGCACTCCAGCTCCCTTTGCCCACCTTGTGGGATCACCGAGGCTGGATGTCAAGCTATCTGGACCCCTTAGGGTCCAGCTTCTCCATAAGGAGGCTGAAAACTTCTCAAGTCCCAGACAATTGTGGTGCCTTTCCTGAGGCTGGAGCCTTCAGGAACTCCCTCAAAATTAAAGCTAACTTCCAGAGATAGTTGTATTTTTTTTTTTTGTTTTTTAAAAGAGGGCAGCTTTTTTTAAAAGAAAAAAAAAAATACACAGAACAGTGTTCCAGGCCTTTCTTCATGGCTGCTATTCTAAGGCTAAAGGTGTTTCCTGTTTGAGGGAGGCAGGAAGAAGCTACTCAATGATGCTGTACACTCGGAGGATTCGCATAAGCTCCAGCCACACCTCCCCAGCCTACTGTCTCTACCCAGGCAGTAACTTACTCCTCATTCATCTCCTGGCCCCTCCCTTCGGTTCACTTTGTCCCCTCTGACTGAATTTCTGCTGTCCTCCCTGATCTACCCTCTACTTATGACATCCTTTCTGGTTCCTAGGAGTGTCTCTAGTCCTACAGGGCCAGCCCGGTCTGTATTCTGAATTCTCTGCTGGGCAGAGCCAGTAGGTCATGCTGTGACTTCAAGATGCTCTGGGAGGTGGTCCACGGGATGCAAAAGGGCTGGAAAGACAGATGCACAGAAAAGGATGCTCAAGGAGACTCCCCACTGACTTTGGCTGTGCCTCTCCGGCAGTCTGACAAAACTGCAGCACCTGGTCCTTCTCCTTCTCCTCCTCCTCTTCCTCCTCCTCCTTCTCCCTGCCAGGCCCTGGCCTGCCTTACTGCAGAGACCCAGGCTGCCTGGCACTCCTCCATCCATGGAGGCGGTATTGGCACACTGGGAGGGCCCTCCTCGGGGACGGCTGTGGGGCTAGAAATGGAATGTGGCACAGATGGGCCAGGGGGCGAGGGATTCCCCCAGCCCCATGAAAGGGCCCTGGGTATTTACAGCTCTTGGAACCATCTGCAAGCTATGGCACCTTATTTCCTGCATCGGCACCATCCTTAGCTCCATCTCCCTCAGCCCCCAGCTCCGGAAAGGTTTTCCTTTCATGTTGCTGCTTAAAATAGAGGCTTACATAAGTGTGGTTCTGATCTGAGAGAAAATCAGGGGTGCCGGAGCAGGGACCGGGCAGATGGAGGGTGAATGCCTATCCTGGTGTCCTATGCTCTGGGCAGTGCTGGCCTCTTCTGCTGTCCCTACCCAGGTAAGTACCTCTAATACATCCCTCATATAGCCTCCCTGCAGATTTCCATGTGGGCAGTTGCTGCTCTGCTTCACCTTGTAGCTCTCCCTCTAGGCAAATTCCTAACTCATAGGCAGCCCTACTTGGAGCACGAGCAGTGTTCCTCTCTCTGAGAGCCAGAGCAGTAGAAGTGCTGTGATACGCTTGTGGTGGGCCACAGGAAGAGAGGCACATCCAAATCATGTGGGCACACTCGCCATCACTGGCATGTATTATATAGGGCCTTCCTCATCCATGTTCATAGAGAGCCATACCAATACTGGGTCAGTTCCCGGTCAACATGAATCTCTCCAACATCTAACTCTGAGAAACCCCTGGGAGGGATCAGAGGTCTCTCAGAATCCATAGAAGTTGTTTAACCCCCATCCCCACAGCGCTGTGCTTACCTTCCCACAAGCTACCATGGAGAGGGCCACTTGGTACCAAAGATGAAATTCTCCAAATGCACACTTCATGGCTCGCTCTAGGCACTGGAGAGGAAGAAATGGTCAGCACTGGCCCACTCCCTGACAGGGTTACCCCTACCCAAGTCATTGCTTTCAGAGAGCTGCAGGGCAGCTTTGTTCTAGTTAGAAGTGTCCAGTCCCTGTCATGGCATGCTGTGTAATGCTATAGTCCTTGGTTCCTGCCTCCAAAATACATGAATGATTTCATAGGGTCATTTTGACATGCAAATGAAAGCAGATTTGTGACATGTTTTTAAAGTATACAACCCAATAAAAATTAACTAGTGTTTATTATCAAGGGACTTGGGAGGGCTCTTAGCTTTTTGCATGTATCAACTCCTCTATTCTTCCTAACCACTCTGAGGTGAGATCTCTAATAACCCCCATTCCACAGATAATATATCTGTGACTGAGGCGAGGGTGACTTTCCAAGATCACAAAGCAAACAAAAGGCAGAACTGAGAAGAAAGTGTCCAGTGAGGAAGGGTCACCTCACGCGATTCCCTTTATGACCTATCTAAGTCCCAGGAAGTGAGGTAGGTTGGGCCGCTGATCCTACCTCAGAAAGCATGACATACTGGCCCCGCCTGCCCAGGGTGATGCTCAGGAGGTCATAGATGGCCGAAGCATTCTGCAAGCTCACTTTCCGGTCCTCCTCCTGCTCTGGTGCCCGACTCAGTACCACGTCCCGAGTTGCCTGTGGGTGAAATGTGGTTTGGAAAAGATGCTAGAAATACAAGGGAA
The DNA here is from genome assembly GCA_004025045.1 of Sigmodon hispidus. Taxonomy (NCBI): domain Eukaryota; kingdom Metazoa; phylum Chordata; class Mammalia; order Rodentia; family Cricetidae; genus Sigmodon; species Sigmodon hispidus. The sequence goes on from PVIH01010055.1 coordinate 69,212, forward strand.
AGACCTAGCATCACAGGGCCCATATTGCAAAGCTATTCACATTTCACTATTTCCACAAGCCAGGTAACTGACCACACTCTCAGAAACAGCCTCCCCTATCTCATGAAGCTCTCTAAAAACAGAAAACCCTTGGTCCAGGTGTGTGTGTGTGGGGCATCATCCAGAGACTCAAAGTCCCTGTATTCATTTTGGAACTCTGCAAGACTTCAAGCCTACAGAGAAATTGCAAAGGCAATGCTCAGGGTACAATCCTTTCATCTAAATTTATCACCTCTTGACATTAAAACATATTATCATTAATGGCCTCACTCGTTAATGCTCACTTTGTCCAGGATCTAAGAGTAGCTGATCAGTCAGGACAGGGATATCTGTGATCTGAAAGGACTCTCATACACTCTCACGGCTGCTTGGCAAAGCTGAGCTCTGGCCCACACGCTTGCCCTCTCTGATTCTTCTCTTCCTGACAAAGAGGTCCTTATATAGCATCACTCTTCCTGCCTGAGGATCTGCTCCCCACAGGCTGTAAACCAAGGACTGGACTGATAGAGCTATCTGTTCATCCTGAGACCTTAATACCCTACCAGGTCCAAGGCCTCATCCTGCCCACCAGTCCTCACCTCCTCCTTCTGCATGGAGCCAGCCACCCTCCCTCCTGCAGGCAAGGGGACCGGAGCTGTCATGGGCCAATGATTGAGGAGACAGAAACCCCATTACCTGAAGGCCCTGCCTGGGTTGAAATGAGTTCCCTTAGAAGCTCCTAGAAGCGAGCAGGCTTCATAGCCCCAAAGAACTAATAGCCTGAGGGGCATCTGAGGCAGAAAGATAGACTGCCGGTCATGGATCTGAAAAGCTGTCTCTTCAGCCATGATTGAGATCAGTGTTCCTCTTCCCCACAAAACACAGATGGCCAAGGAGGGGATGCCTGGGAGAGAATGCCAGGAACGGCAGGAAATCCTCAGAAAGATCAATGCTAGAGCCAACCTGATAAACAGAGCCAGGAACTGCTAGCAGTTAAGGGAAAACGCCAAGAAATCCCTCTCTCTCCCAGAGAGACCCGCCCACACAGCCACACGGAAACACAACCTGTGTTCCTCTCAATACACCTCCCTATTCCTGTACCTCTGGCACCCAGTGGGGACTGTGGAGGAGTGGGATCCTTTAGTGGGTGGGAAGGAAGGAGGGCACGAAGAACAGATTCAGGAGGGGGCCGTGGGACACATCTGTGCATGCGTACTGAAATCTGAACTTCTGGTAGGAGAGCGAACTCAGGATGGAAGGGATTACCAGGTGTTCTGTAGCAGCGGCTTCTCTTGAGGTAGAGGGACATGCTGGGCACATTTGAGGACTGAGGAATCTATGCTGCACAGACGCCATGTTGGCGGGTGAGGGGGCACTTGAGTTATCACTTCTTCCCTCAGGATGACACTTCAAACTCCTTTCTCTGGCTGCCCTCCTAACGGACTTCTCACCAGCCGCACAGCCCTGCTGCTTCCTATCTGGCTCAAGAGTCACTCTGCAGTTCTCTGTGCTAGCCTGCTGGCAATGCTCAGCTCAGATGGCTGCTTTCCTGTAGCCGACCTACCTCTCTACCTCACAGGCATACACAAAGGCCCTGGCAGCCCATCTGGATCACCACTCACTCCTTGATGCAGGGCCTGACCTTGAACACAGAACTTCACAAATCCACCTTTGTGGAGTGAGCAATACCCTAGGAAGATGACCCTGGGCTGGCACAGAAACTCCTTCTTTGTCTACCCTAGACTTGCCCTCTAAGAGGACAGGCCTCCGTGTGTCTGGTGGGAAAGAGTAAATTTCCAGAACATTAGAGAAGATGAAACATATGACGGGGTGAGTTCTCTGGATGACCTTGACCCTCAACAGAGAGCATACTCTTATGGGTCCTCAGTGCTTTTGTACAAAAGGGGAACATGGTTCCACTGGACACACAGAAGCAGAAGTCCATCCAGCTGTTACCATGGCTTTGGGGGCAGGGTTACAAAGAAAAAAGCTGGGCTAGTGCTGGTTGCTGGGCAGTGCCTGTGTATGTAACCATGGTGATGGGTTTGGGTGGGGAAACTGGAGCAGAAAAAAAGGAAGTCCTAGGGCTGGCTAGTCAGCCACAAAGGAGCATGAATTCATGTGTGGTTCAGGAGCCAGAACAAACCTCAGAGGCACGGGGCCCCACCACTAGGCTTACAATCCTTCCCCAGAGGTGTCCAGCTTTCCCCTATCCCTCTACCCTGGCTCACTGCCCTTAGGCCACACGGGCCCAGAGGCTTCACAAGTGGCCCATCACTTAGTCCCAACTACAGTCTTTCCTTTTCCTATGCACACTTGGTTCAGATTCCTGATTTCATTAGGAAAGCTTCAGATCTGATGATTTCCAGAGCCAGTGCAGTAACGTGAATACACTTGGTAAATACATAGCTACTGTGCTGCTGTCTCTTCCTTTGCTGTCCCTGGTACTGCTCTTGGGATAAAGGTGAATATTCCCCTGGGTTATTTTCCTGCCTACTATTCACTGCTGTGATCCAGCCTTTGACTCCTGCTATGGAATGCTCGGTCCTTATTTAAGTGAAGCATTTGATCCCCAGCAGGACCCCTGGAAGTGTCCCTGTTCCTCACCTTTGTATCTCTCATGGTTCTCCCAGGATAACATGTCACAGACTAGATCTTTCAGACTGTCAAAAGACCAATCATCTAATAGCTTCACACCTTCACCAGGACCCACCAGAAAAGCAGGAATTGTCCTTTTGTCTGGCAGGCACAACTCTTGTCAAAGCAACCTCCCTAGGTGTAGGCTTTGTATTGCCTTCTTGGGAAGGGAATTCTCACACACATCAGCTTATCTGGCCCATGAACCCAGCAGGGAAATACGTATAACCTCTCCAGGGGAGGGCTCTGAGCCCCTGGAGATGGACATCCACAGCCATTCTAGGCCCTGTGTCTTTCCTGTGCACCAGGTCAATTATCCCGACAGGTCCCAATCTCTGCTGGATGCGGCTCAGCTGGTACCTCTGCAGAGCCCCATCCTCCACTTAATCCTGGATCTGGGGAAGTGGAACACTTTCTAAGTGGCTTTGAATCATTCCCACACCCTCCTGCTTTCTCTCATCCTATTTTCCAGAAGACTGAAGGAGGCTGAGAGAGGAGGTCAGCAAACTGAGCAATACACACAGAGGGCAGAGACATCACTGATATCCAGACATCCTGGTTTTACCCTGGATGTGTCCAGTAGTCTTGGCTGATCCTATTAGAGGCCTAGGGTTGGCTTTGCTGAAGAAGGAACCAAAGCAAAATGCAGACGAGGTCTCCCCAAGAAAGTCTTGGGTGCTGTTTCTTTGCAAAGAACAGGTTCCTGAAGCAAGATGTCCAAAGCTCTGCTCAGAGGTGTCAGAGAGATAGCCTCTCCATCAAGCAAGTGAGCTTCAGGGCCTGCTGACACCCCAACAGTCACCCCAGAAAGAAGGATCTAGGAAGCATCTGTACTTGGTGTTGCTCCCGCTCCCTGGAGGACACCATCCTATTGCAGCTCCTGCAGGTACTCACCACTGGCAGGCATAATCACCACCAGCTCATGAGCTCAGTCCACAGAGCCAAGAGCTTTTGCGCTCAGTGACAAGCTTCATCTCCCCAGTGACACAGTTCCTGTGGCAGATGTCACAGCCTTCCTGTCACCGGCTCTGAGCTGGCAGCCTTCTGCCGAGCAAAGCCTTGAGTTAGAGCAGAGCAGGTGTCACCAGCCAGGATGCCGTGTGTCTCATCTGCCAAGTCCCGAATGCAACCATGCTTAGGAACCATCCTTTTCTTTAAAATGACAGACTAATAACCTCAATCTCCCACTAGATTTAAACCTAATTGTTTTCAAAGGCAACTAAGTCAGAATTAAGCCTTCCCCAACCCCAGGACAAAAATATGCATTGAACAACCCAAAGGGATAGCTTTGTGTGCATTTTCTTATTTAATCCACCCAACTCCTTCCACAGAGGCCTCATTAACTCCAGCTTATGGATGAGAAAACAGGTTCAGAGAGAGAAGACTCCAGCTTAGCTGGAAATGTCAAGTGCCAGATTCACATAGCCAGGTGCCTGGTCCCGAGAGCAAGACAGAACTAGTTAAGGTGTAGAGTCCCGGCCCCAGAGACACCCTCAACCTTCAAACTTGCCTAGAGCCTCTGTACCTTCCCAGTTCTGTGAGGCCACACCAGCAAGGAATTCCTTCCCACCTCAACATTAATAAAAAAGGATCAAAGATTTTGCTGGCTTCTGTACCACGTGGGAATACACTAGAGATGAGGACTTCAGCCTTTCATTATTTTATTATACACAGTGCTGAACATGGTCCAGCACAGTGTGGCTGCTCAATAAGATTGTACGTGAATCGACTGTTGGAAAGATGATGGGTGAAAGGATGGACAGGTGGGTGGGCAAATAGATCCATATATGGATGAGGGACTGGTGGGTAGACTGATAGATGTATAGAGATATAAGTGAGTGAAATTTTAAATGCTCTTCTAGCCCTAAAGATTTAAAAAGTGAGTCCAAAACATAAATCTTAATCAGTTATAAATCAAATCCCTCATGTTACTGGGAAAGCATTGGTGATTTCTATTTATCTCTTGGAAGACAAGGTTCCATCATCTGACCACAGAGGTCAAGCACATAACAAAAGCCATATCCTAGGACCAGACAGACACATGTAGTAGACCCCATACAATTACTTTGTTGGATGGTTGCCCTGGACATCTTGAAGGTGCAGAACAATGATGACAGTGACCGTGTGCTGTGGTTTTTACTGCAGTCTGTGAGATACTGCAAAGTCACAGCCAAGGCTGCCAGATGCTGCTCTAGAGGTTTATCTACAAGTCTGTTATCTACAGCTAAAACAAGCCAGTGACAGGGATGAGGAAATATCCCTCAGGTACATGGAGGCCATGCTGAAAGTTCATAGGGGTGAACTGAGGGGTCAGAGCAGTAGCTGACAGACAAGTCATATCAGTTCACCTTCTGGCTAACCAACAGTGCAAATGGAGGAGTCAGCAAGAGCCCTGGCTGTCCTGGAACTAGCTATGTAGACCAGGCTAGCCTCAAACTCACAGAGATCCACCTTTCTCTGCTTCCCAAGTGCTGGGATTAAAGGGATGCACCGCCACCACTACCACCCTGCAATAATGACTGATTTTGATTCCCAGAACCCACATGGAGGAAAAAGAACTGATTTCCACAAGCTGTCCTCTGACCTACGTAATCATGCTATGATATGTACATGCTCACATACTCAAAACTAGTAAGTTAATTAGTAAAAAACAATGTGCTGGGCATGGTAGTGCATGCTTTTAATCACAGCACACAGGAGGCAGAGACAGGTACATTTATGTTAACTCAATGCCTGCCTTGGTCTACATAATGAGTTCCAAGCCAGCTGACCCCAATAAGCCCATGGAGAGTGACACGATTATGGGGTGTGGCCTTGCTGGAGTAGGTGTAGCTTTGTTGAAGGGGGGTGTTGAGGTCTCAGAGGCTCAAGCTCAGCCAGTGTGTCACTGTCATTTCCTGCTGCCTGAGGATATAGATATACAACTCTCAGCTCCCTCTCCAGCACCATGTCCGCCTGCCTCCGTGCTTCCCACCATGGTGATAATGAACTAAATGTCTGAACTATAAGCCAGCCCCAAAGAAATGTTTTCCTTTATAAGAGTTGCTGGTGGTAGTGGCACATGCTTTTAATCCCAGCACTTGAGAGGTAGAGGCAGGTGGATCTCACTGAGTTCATGAGTTCAAGACCAACCT